>OU015463.1:21463000-21573000 GCA_907164805.1 Brachyptera putata | reverse complement strand
TCCCCCAAAGGGGTGGGGCTGGGAGAGTAGTTATGTAATAGACGGCAGACGGCAGGTATATTATATACACTCTTCTCGTGAACTTCATGATCAGTTCTAAAAGTAGGTTTGCCTTTGGCTTGTTTAAATATTCTGCTGTTTTGAGTTGCTGTTATCATAATATGACATAGAAAATGTAATTCAATCCTCATGGAAAGTCACCTCCGATGTGCCAAATTTGAGTATAATATTGTGGGATTTAAGATATGAATGATTCATGCAAAAACATATGTGTCTGTCAGTTACATATTGTAGAACAATGATAACGCTGTATCATGAGATTTTTGAGTCTGACAATTCGAATGAAAGTGATGGGTGCTTGAATGAACAACGTCAACTGTCTACGCGGTGGACTGAAGTAGACTACGTTTTACATAATTTCCTATAAATATAATTCTCCATCTTCTACAAATATAATTCTCCATCTGTATGAACACGCACAGTATGTAAATAAGCTATCCCTATTTGTTGCTCTTTCCCATATATTTTCATTTGTATTATATTTTTGTTGAACAAACTTGAAGGAACTTGAAAACCCACCACAGAACTTAACAAATCCCTTTACTGCAGGTTCGGAAGAATGTTCTTAACTACCATTAAACTCATTGCAGATTCTCCAAACAAAACAGATTGACGGATTGCATGAATAGATATCAAAACAGATTGAATGTTTTCCAAATAGGTATTTATTAGTGACTATCAATAGAATATCAGAAGAGTTTAAATGAAATATGTGATTCTGCTACTTCTTTGAAACTAGATTCAACCTACAGATTCGTTTTAGAAACGGAACTCTAGGTAACGTGTACGCTCTGGGTTTCCCATTAAACCATCTCTAGTTGAATAGGCAAGCCCTATGGACAACATACATTCGTGCCAAAAAGAAGTGAGAGCAAATTCTACATTGAGTTAAGTGGAAGATTAACAACACTGCGTTGGGAGAAAACGATACTAAGCATAAGCTCTTTCTCCTTCTATGAGGCATAAAAACAATATCTTATATGGGACCTAATATTGGTAACAGGCCCACATTAGATAAGGCATATACAACAATGTTAGTATGGAATTTTGAAATGGTGTATATAGTATTATCCATGCTTATCCCTCACTCAAATGATTCTATAGAGGATGATAGTATTCTCGATCCAGCAGTGTACAGTAATACTATGGTAATACTTTCAATTGTGTTAACAGTTTGGATATATTTCAAAATCATTAATTACTCACGTAAGCAGAGAGATTTACATAATGCAGTAGGAAAAACGTATCACTATATGTTTACTATGGTACGTTATGATATTACACCCAGGTACATTCATATACATTTATACATTATACATTCATTATACATTAATACATATACATTCAAATACATTAATTTAACCATAGGCTATATTGCATATTGTGAAAAAAACGTTATACCATGTAGATATATTGATAGGAAAATACTGCAGGTTCGATCACGATGATGAATGAGTATGACACGAGGTCATGAAGTTCTGAGTTTTATATTGTGTAGGAAATATGCTTTACACAGTTTTATTTATTTTCCGTATATCAATTTCTGTATAATGTCCCTATATTCATTCATAATTTTTGTATAATCCGTTGTTATGATACAGTATTTATACTTTCTGTTTTAATAGATTAGGCCTATATTGGGCTTGAAAATAATTTATTTCCACTTGAAATTCTGGAGTTCAACAATCCACACTGATACTAGAATAAGATTCACATCGATCTAAAAGTTATGAATGGTTGAACTTTAATCCATCATTATATTTCAGTAAACTGTAGAGTTATTTCACAAATTACTACTGAGATTACTTTTTGTGGAATGTGTCCGTGAACTGATTTATCGACAGTTTGCAAATAATGTTGTTGATTTGGTGATTTGTTTGACGGTTTCAGTCATAACTGTATATGTACATATTTTTTCAGGTTTATTTACTTTCAGTTCTGAAAACCGTTATAAGAAATGTTCGTAATGTATTTGTAGTAAAGTGCTTTTATATACGTATAGCTTTACCACAATTCATTACTCGGTAACATCATTGTTCACATCTGAACTGCAATACAATATAGAAGGTGCTCATCTGAAATAATGTCGGTACTATATTAAAAAGTAAGATTTGCTAAGATGGAGGAGCCAAACCCCTCAATTCAACTTCTGTAGTGGTTGCTCAACATTGGATACATGACTGAGGTGTTCAGGTAGAAATTGTTTTTTAATATACTTTTTCAATTGGATGAGCGATAGCAAAGACTCCCATCCTAATCTTTACGAAGCTTTGTCTGTGTTTTTTTTCTGTTAGCATTAAGAATACGAAATAAGATGTGATCAGTTACTTGTATGTTGATGTACACAATAAATTATGTACTGTCAAGTTTATTGTTCATTAATTGTGAATTATTTGAAAGTCATGTATGGAAGATGGTTCCACAGTAATGCATTGTTTATTTATTGGTTTCGATAATTATTTTCTCTATACAGTGAAAATATACACTGTGGGCCTAAACAGGGAGTGAGAATGAGAAAGACCCGTAACACAATATCCTCACTACCTTCATGAACACACAAACTCGTACAGTAAACACTACCAAATGAAATTGAAATTATAATAAGTGAAATATATAAAATATGAATGTCCAACATAATCCCTAGTACAGCATATGTCAAGATTTTACCTGTCTGACTTTTCATTAAAAAGTGTGAAAACATTGATCAGTTCTCAATTTAACGAATAGAGTTATATAAAGTAACATATCTCAAGTAAAATCCTCTTTGATGTTGAGTGGTGCTAACAAACGGAGGTTTTAATGTGCCCAATCGGTTCAATCGAGACCCTAATGATTCATTGAAAACCACTCTCGCAGAAATGTCCATGTCTACCATCTTCAAGAGTAATTTCTTAAGTATACTATCTTGAGATGGTTTTAAAAGGTTATTATATTGCAATCTTTTTGAGCTGAGATGAATTGTGTTGCCCGATTCTGACTGTTTTCCAGTTTCGAATGATTGCTTAGCTAGTTTGCTTCCAAGCCGGATAACCTGAAACCCGGCACCACCACCCGGCATTAAAAGATCGCCCACTTTTACTAGCTTCATCATTAATAATTCATTGAAATAAAGTCCTATGCGGGTACACAATGAACAACACTTGTGCACAAAATGTCGAGAGTATATATGAACTTGTGACAGGAATTATAGTCTTCTTAGACTTTCCACCAGACACATCATTTTTCATCATAATAAGATGCATGTAATAGAAACGGAATATCGTAGGAGCTTGTAGCTGTTCATATTATCGATTTGTAACTTGTATTATACTCTGAATGGAGAGTTGAGGACAACGGGAAACAATGGAAAATACAGTTTGCAATTGATTGGTGTTTTTTTAACACTTGGCTATAATGTGTTTCCCAACTGAACGAAAGTAGGCCTATGTATCCTTTTTGCTCTTTTAGCTCTCTAAGTATAGGATAGGGTTAAATGTGGGTTTTATAAGTCCTTCATTTTCTCGTATAACAACGCAGAAGTTCAATTAGTGCCACACTTTAGTTAGAGAGAGATAGAGAGTATATTACACAGGATCCTTACGATTCGGATTGGAAAACGTTTCACATCCCCACGTTTCTATAAGCGAGTTGGAAGTTTATATTGATTTATGAATGGGTAGGTTATTTGTGAGCATGGCTAGGGAGAATACCCATGTTTTCTTCATATAATAGGTTAGAAAGGTTCAATAGGTTAGAAATCTAATCTAATCACCGATTATAACTGTATTATATAGTTTCCGAACAATTTCGTTTCAGATGAGAGTTTGATGATGTTCCTTTATTGAATGTTTCAAACTTTAAACTCTTCATTAAAAGCAAGACCGACTTTGTATTCTTTTGTTTCATTGTATGTACATCATGATTTATCCCGTATAGCAAAGTAAATATGTTGATTTGCTCACAAGACATAGTCATATAGTTAATGATAAAGCATCACAAACTAAAAGCAAAACACGTTAAACAATGCCAAGGAAGTGACAGTCGTTTTGAATGGAAAGTCATCACTCGTTATGCTTCGGCCATCCAATTATTTTCACGCAGTGTGGAACTTGTTTAGTTTGCTTCTAAACAACTTTAGCACAGTAGTACGTTGTTGAAGTTTGTATAACAGTGTTTGCATGAAATGCGCAATGCCATTTTGTTGAGCACAGGTCTATATATGATCTTGGAGGAGTTTCGTGTTTGGAGAGCGCGAATGGACGAAATGGAGAGAGAGAGAGAGAGAGACTTGATATTCTGCTCATAAAGTGTCTTCTCTAGAGTCAAATGGCAAGTGTACAATGACGAGGTGAAATGGAAGGACAAATAAATAGGACTTACCACTTGGGTCGGCTTGTGGATTTGACGAGAGGGGTCATGCCATCGCGAAACAGATTCTTATTCTTGCTGAAGTTGACGATGTTGAAGATGACGCGCTGTGAAAATAACAACAAACTATATGTTTCATATGAGAGATTATGAGTATAGCTCGTACCGATGATGGGATAGATAATTTAATCACGTGGGTGATTAAAATTATGATGAAATTCAAGATATTTAATACAATTAGAGAGCATATTTTAGGTTATTAATCAGCATTTATTACAACAACTACAACAATAATAAAAAATTGATCTTCCATGAGCATAACTAGGCACTATATCATTCTCTTAGCGTACATTCATAAACACAAAAATCTCCCATAACTTTTCTTTCTAGCACACAATTCAAATTATGAATAACGGTACGAATATACTTTTCAAATCAGTAGGTGTATACCAGTACGATCGACAATAGCCGTGTAACGTTGATGACATGTGAAAATGAATATATTTGATTATAAATTCAACTGAAGTCTTAACTAAAAGCTCAGTGAATTAAAATTCAAAACCTTCACCCTCCTGATAAACAACCGGGGTTTTATTTATATTAGCAATATTAAAAACACTTACTCATCACCTTTCATATGCCAAAATGAATATCATAGCTAAAGTAAGCCATCATAGAAACTAGTAGTGCGTTTTTTTCATTTTGATGCAGTATGCAAGAGATATGTACGGTCCGTATTATCTTGCTGGCAGACTTAGTCATGGAAAGAAACCACACTGTCTCACCGCCGGTCCGACGTTGTTATAAGGTATTACGAAGACAAAAGGATTGGCTGCAGCCTGCATCAATTGCCTCAAAGCATCGGAGGAAACCTGGCTATATTTCCCGCTCTGTGGAAACCTTTTTTCCACACCATTGAGCTTATTGAAGAGCAACCGCATAGTTCTCTCAAATGACGAGAGAGTTGGCAGCAAAGAAGAATGTAACGATGTTTCCTCCCTCTCCTTTCCTGCCTCGCTACCACTTTCTGTTTCGCTCTCTCTTTCTCTCTCTTTCTCTCTCGTTTTCTTTCAATGGTGATTAGTGATGAATTCCAGCAAAATGGTCAAGACCAATTGCATATTTGGTAAAATGTATCTGACCCATAAAACTGTTAAAATAATGTAATCGAGATTATTTTCAACACTTCTTATATTTGAGTTTGCTATAAAAATGAGTTCCTATACAGTTATAAATGTACCGGAAGTTATCGATTATTAATGTTTTCTCGAGTATTTCTGAGGACGCTAGTACCACTTGGATAACGGAATAAAGTCGACTCGGTCGTGTGGCATGGGTTTCGGGGTATATTTTCCAATGATTGGTTGTGAAATGTGGTTAGGGTTCAGGTCAGGTTGGATACCCGAACCCATGTCACACAACTGAGTCTACTGAACCCGTTTCTTTTTTGAAATGACCAGTAGAATGATGGCCAGGTGCATATAATATCTCAATTTTCAGAGGGCATCACAACCCTGGGACTAGTCTTGAATTAATAATGGCGGGATTTGTTCCTCTGATTTTAGAGAAAACTAGAATCATCATCTCAATTTCAGAAATCAGAATTAATTAAATTTTCCGACAGAGCTTTAGGTCATGAAGTTAGCATTACCCGATTTTGTAATGAATCATATAACAGAAACAGGTAAAGCTTACGTCACAACACAGAAACGAAGGTGAGTCTGGAGACAAAATTATTTGAATTTAATTTTCTAAATTGAGATGATGATTTCTAGCTTTCTCTATAATTTGGAAAAAACTGGCGTCATTATTCATGCAATTCCAGCCCCAGGGTTGTGATGAATTTCGAGAGAGATATTGAATTATGAAATCCACATAAGAAAAAATTTGACTGTTTTAAAAACTGAATTCAAACTCGTACATATAATATCCTTCGTCTTTGTGAAATATAGAATATAACTCTGTGTTTCAGAAAAAAGAGATGAAGTTTAAGAGTTGTATGGCAATGAAACGTATAAACCATAACTTACATCAGCATTTCTGAATTCGATTAAATTAATTTTCATTTTGGAAAGTTTCATTCCTTTTTGAAGAAAAGGAATTCCTTCTGAAGAATACATGAATAATATCATAAAAAATACGTTGAGAGGCAGCTAGTGGAAACTCGGCTAAATGACCATAGGACTATACAGTTGAAGTTGAGCTAATGAAAAATGTGTATATATATATATATATATATATATATATATATATATATATATATATATATATATATGTGTGTTGCGGGGGAGAGGGGGGGGGGGGGGTGCGTGGGTCTGTTTATATGTGCTGCACTAATTGTAATGGTAAATATTGGTCAATACCGTTAGAGTAGACGGACTGAAAAATACTGAATACGTAACAGTATTTACAACCTAGTGAAAAGAAAGAATACTCCATCCCATGAATTGTGCTCAAAGTGTACCATAGTGTGACTATACAAGCAATTTCGTTGATTAAAATGGAAACAGAAACACCTATCTAGCGTCTTGTATATACGTAGCCCAGAATATAAGGGGTTGGATAAAACCACCCGCGCCATCGTTTCATATCAAAGAAGTCGTCCTTACAATCCTCGCTGAATGGACAGTCAGATTGTTATAGTGGAGGTGATTCAACGGAATAAATGTTTCTTGTTGATAACTTTGAAACGATAGAATAACATATCAACATTCTAATGCGACATAAACTCAGATCTTTTTAATAACTTGAATATGGTGATATCATAGATGATCGAGCTCGATTATCTCTGTAGTGATACATACAACTATTCAATATATCGTGAAATGAATGTTCATAGATATACAACTGAGAAACAATGATTTACCTATACACATGTCATGTACATGTGAATCTACGCGCATGCGCATTATTCCGTGTGTGTATACGAGATCTACTGTGTTTTTATATCATAATGATGTTGATTATTTTATGACGATCGAAAGTGGTCATCCAGAAAATGATATTTCTCAAATTCGACTCTCATGCGCACTCAAACACAAACTCATTTATATATATATAAAGTAATCAAAAGGTCGTCTTGAAATGAGTAAATTAACCTGATGATTCCGTGAAACTGAAAAAAGGGATGATCACACCATTGTGTACAATTAGGTATTTCATCAGATGTGAATAAATAATATTTGAGGCATATAGCTTCGTTGATTCTTATGTAAGGGTTTTGCAGCGCTGATGTTTTTCTCACAGAACGAATTGCTACAGAATTAATCTTCCACACACACCTAATCTATCTGTTCCTGATTTATTAATCATAGTGGACTTTATTTCGAAATTTCTACCATCATAATAAACCTTTTCTGGTTGGTGGAAATCTTTCCATAATTGCCAATACTAATATCTTCAAGACTGCTAACATTGAAGTATAATACAAGTTGAATTTGAATATAAAACTCATTATTCTATTTGTATTGTGCATTTTGTGTTGTTAAAATACAATGCGCTCATGTACTATGGCTATACATGACGTAGATAATATTCATAATATATATGCAATATTTACACAGTACACAACAATAAGCGTACATTCTAATGGCTTTTTATCGGAACAATGCCAACACAACTAAAAAGCCTTTTTTTTATTTCACTTTATTCGAAAGAATGTTCCTTCCTTACACCAACAATTTATACGATTGCTTATAGTATCAACGTCTCAACGTATACATCATTTCGTCCAAAGACATCAAATGCACGTTCTGAGAATTTACTTAAAAGATATACTCGACAATAATATAAACGAACAATAGAAAACATTATTTTTTTAATTAAATACAACTTATCAAAAGAATTATTTCGAGAACGCTAGATTGAACTTTTAAGGAACAATAGCAGTATTTCATGGGGTAACATTTAACTAACTAAACGAACAAAATAGCTTTGAACTGAATTCAAGCACACCATTTTATACAATTTACCATATGTAGAGTATATTTCGAATTTCACACCCGGATCAAAATCATATGTACATTGCGGTAGGCTGAGCTTCGAATATAGGCCTAGGTGTCATAAAAAATATGTTAGGTAGGGGGACGTGAGGTATGTTTATTCCAGGGATACCCGTAAGGCGCAATGTATGGATGGGTATATGCACGGTACTTGGTTAGCCAATGACTTTGCAGGCCAGATACTATATATACTGACTACGTCCCTAGCTCTCACTCCCTGTTATTCGGTTCTGGCTCGCTGAGAATTTACTAGCCATCGTTACAGTATAAAAGTGAAAAAACATGTACGAGTACTGTAGCATGAAGAAGGAGCTTCTTTTGCCTTTTTTGCGTGCTAAATCAGCAGCCAGGGATCGACCAAGACTCTCGGATAAACGGGCATTACTATTGCTGGGGACATCGCGAAAAATAGGACATGGAGAAAGAGTTTTAGAATGTATTGCTATTTAATTCACGTCACCAAGAATGGATTGCCTGAACGAAACGTTTAATAATCGGGAATAATTGCCATGGCATGAAGAGGGTATCTCGTGTAACATGAACTTTTATAATTGGTTTCATTTTTTTTTCGGTAAAAACATTCATGTACATTTACCATGTGATATTGTGTAAAGAGTAGTACTATTGTGTGAATAATGTATGATAATGGCATAAACTGATGGGATAAATATGTATTTTCTTCAGCATTCTATCATTCGATGTATAACTCTCTCAAATCTCAATTAAGCCATACAACATGAAACTTATAATTGCATTCTACATTCCTTATTATTACAATATTGTAATCAAAATAATTTCTCACTGGAAATTCAATGAATAAGCCCGTCGATATGTTATAGAAGTAAACAAGTAATCAAACTTTCTTGATATATTTTATATAATCATAATATGGCAACAGAAAATTCAGTCAAAATGGGTCACAGAAATAACTTTTGTGCATGCACATAAAACAAAAATTTAGCAATAGTAGTTCTACTTGGTATAGAAATGGAATCGTAAGAATTTGCATCAATATTTGGATTTTGAAATTCAAATCTCGAAGTACACGTAATTTCAATTTTTCTATATTACTCCGTTAGAGATAGAGGATTGGCTTCATTCTGAAGGACATTAGTTTAAATTGAACTCGATAGTGCACATATTGTATTGTATATTGTATAGTTGTACTACATACTTTTCCCAATACGTTGGTTGATAGCCCGTATTGAAAAGGATAGATATGGTTTCATACATTAGTATGACATCGTGATTTAGTTAAACTCAACACTGCTATTGCTATAGTTATAGTTCACATTTTTTGTTTAACACAGCAGTATAGGAAGTGATTATAAGACAAACCTACAACCATCAGTCATAAATATACCTGGATGTAGGGACGTGAATGTAATTAATGTACTATTAATTTGCATAGCAATTTGATAGCAAATTGATGGCAACAAAATTGTACTGGTGCACACCATTTCTGGAATAAACTTTCATTATATTCTTGTAGCATGTCAGTAGGAGGTTTTCATATTACAGTTTCAATATGTGTGTTTATTCACATTGCCATACATGCATCATTCGATTAGTATCATTTATCCATTCAAATTTCGATTCTCAATTACCTTTCTAAATATTTGCTACGATCGTAAAACCGCACAAAATGTACTAATTGTTGGTCAGTAGTCAACAATGAAGTGAATTATACTGAAATTTGGTGGCAATTAACATGAACATTTAACGGCCCATGCTGCGCAGTGGTTCAAGGCGTGCACGCACGTTGCTTATAAAAATAGAGACATTTATCTTGATTATTGTTTTCCATGTTCAAGATCCTCTACAGTGTAATTGAATGAAAAGTATATCAACACCAAGATAATTGTATGCACTTTGAATAAGATGACATTATATTTTGTGAATTGAATCAGTTACAAGATGATAAGTCAATGAATACCAAAAATGTGATGAAATTCACCGACAAATTATCTCTTAAAAGTGATTGAATTCACAAAAATATAATGTAATATTAATTAAAGAACATACAATGATTTTGGGGTTGATATAACTTACTTGTTGTTCAATTTCACTGGTTCGTGTACATGGAAATAAATGGTGAAGAAGAATTGCTCCATTTTTTAAAAGCACCGTGCATGCACCCCCTTAACGCGCTCGCTTCATGTGATCCGGTAGGTGAGGGGCAAGTTGGACTGATGGTTCGATCCCCGCCACCGTCCATCTTTACAGGGATGTTTCGTGGTTTCCCAATGTAGTCTAGGCTCATGTTAGAATGGTTACTACAATACAGGCAACGACCGCTTCCTTCCCACTATATTTCCCACTATCCTTATCCTTACCTAAGAAAGCCTTCATCTCATCATCCCTTCAACTCATTAATCATTCATCCGACGCCAATAGATCTTACTTATCATCACAGTGCGTCGTTAAACCCATATAAATGAATAAATACATAAACGTGAACCTCACGTAAAACCTAGCCAGTTCGAAAATAAAAATAATGGATCTAAACAAAAAATGATACTTCTTCATGTCACATGTTGTCCACCAAAGATATCTTCCTGTTTGGGTAGCCGCACGAAGTTATCTTCTATCAAGGTCGATATATGTATTGAATAAAGTAAGGTTTAGTTTATAATGTTTGCATCATTTCACTTGTAGTGGCTGTGCGAATAGGTAGCTGGGTGCGAAGAGCAATGGCTGAGGGGTGTGAAGGGATGGAGAAGGGTACGTGGTTGGGTGGGGACGTACAATAAGAATTGCTAGCAATATCTGCCAAGAGAGTTCACATGTAAAAATGACAAAGGTGTTGAGATGTGTGTGCGTTGGTGGTAATGAAGTCTACCAGGGGTGGGAGACGGCTAGGGGTGAGGTGTTTTTTCTATGCGGATCACGCTTCTCAGTGCACGTAGAGCTAGCTCTTCCAACACCCCTTCCCCAAAACCTCCACCCCTCACCAACTCCCCCACCCCCGGCCCATCCCCGTCTCCTACCCAACACTCTTGAGCTATTCTGCTCTCGTCATGGTTAACGTTATTACTCGTTAAAGCTACGGCCCCGCGACCCGCCTCCCCCGCCCCTACCCCCAGTCCACGTATCAGATAAACCACTGTCAAAGCAAACTATCATGTCGTTTTTTTCAAACTCGTCTGACCGCGTGCGTGGTCGTGAAAATCTGTATAGCATATAATTTGCTAGACACGAAAAAGCCTTGTTTTCGGTGAGGTATGGATTGTTACTGTTTTTGAATAAAGATAAGTATGGGGTGGTGTAGCAGGCTATATGCGAAACGGTCCCCGTTGCCGGTATAGAGGCCACGCAGCCATAAAACTGGGAAAATGCAATCAAAAGATATGAGATACTCGATGGCCTACGGCGTACGTCCTATACATGGAGCAGAATAACACGGAATTACTATCAGGGGTATAATAATGGATTGTTTATTTCACTCGTTTTAGATATTTTATTTGTTCATTTATTCTATGAATTCAAAATGGCGCTAACTAATTTGCGCGATTCTCTGAACCGATCCTTTTTACTCAAATTATTATTTGTCATTGATTTGTTATGGTCTCTACAATATCGTATCACTAAAAAAACGTTATAACATTTTCGTAAGAGGTTCAAGGCATAACTTGAAAATGAGTGAAAAACGGACTCATCTGAGAACGAAGGGGTTGTAAAGTGTAAGCGTGTGTGGAGAGAAAAGGAAAGCTCATAAAAGCATGAAATACCATTCTTCTGGAACCGTACCTGTGTTTGGCGTCTTGGTGCTTTTATTAGCTTGACGATTCGAATTCAGTTACAGAGTTTTCACATTTTATATTCAATTGTTGTAGGAAAATACGCTCTTTCTTAAAGAAGAATAACGTGGCATTTTCTCCTAGGCCATACACTCCACCATCGTTCTTCAAGAATCGTTGATGCGAAATTGAGCATTTTTATGAATATATATATATAAATATATATATATATATATATATATATATATATATATATATATATATATATATATATATATATATATATATATATATATATATATATATATTATATATATATTTTATAAATTTGAACATATAAATGGAGATGCCTGTATCCCCTATATTTGGCCTCTATTTTCATTCGGGAAAGCCTCTCATACCCGGGAACTGCCCTACCAAAAACCTGCTCTACATTTTAATTTATATTTTTTCTATGTTTTTTCATTTTTTACGTGGTAGTGCAATTTGCAGGCAGAGGAAACGCAGTATGGACTATGGACTAGAATGGCCTGTATGGACTATCGAATGGTGAACTAATTTCAATGGTTGAATCAGCTGTACTTGGTATTGAACTGCAGTGTTTCGACGGGGTTTTCCCGTCATCTTCAGGAGTGTTTATGCATCAGCTATACGGTTTTCCGATGATCTGCCACCGGCCATCTACCAATTGATCACCCCATCACCAATCGACTTCATATATATATATATATATATATATATATATATATATATATATATATATATATATATATATATATATGTATATATATATATATATATATATATATATATATATATATATTATATATATATATATATATATATATATATATATATATATATATATATATATATAATATATTCTATTCCATACACTACTTGGTTCTATTCCTGAATTATGAGCATATGTGTATCGATAATAATGAAATTATTTCTTGAAAATAACTTGACGATATTCATTAGGCCTACATTGTTCCAATAAAAGTGGGGTCGACTGTTATTCCTAGATTTGTGATGCACGCGTTCCTGAGAGCTCTCGTCACAGCTCGACTGTATGTGCTCTCGGCACGTTGGAAATTGCCTATGCTTCTACATTTTGTATCCATACATGATAATATATAACTAAAACCAGGGCTTAATTTGTAAATGTAAAGGAACCGGAACGCACCTCGGAGTGAATCATTGCTTGTCCTCCTCCCCCCCCCCCCCACCCTCCATCACCACTACAGAAATGTCATGAAAAAAATAAAGCAGATTAATTAATTTGGCCTCAAAACATATTCAAAAAAATGTATTCGTAATTATTTTCATCTTGATTGAACGATAAATATTCATAACAAATAATAATAAAAAACATTCTCAGAATAGGAAAATATATATTCACATGTAAATATCATATTGCATGGCAAAGGTATTGACGAATGAATAAAAATCCACCCTATTATTGATTTTTTTTATCATTTTGAAACTGAAATGTGCGTACTGGTTTCATAAATGGAACCATGCACCGGAACGCACCGGAACGGTGGTCCGGCACAAATTAACCACAGTATAAAACTATATATACAAATTTTGTCCAGGAGTGAAGGATATCGAGGAACCAACCTAATAAACACCGTTATATAGTCCTTCAATTGACCCTGTACTATTGTGGGATTTACAGTACCTATGCTTGAGTAGGCCTACAGTGGTGGATACAGGGGTGGGGCCATTGAGGCGATCGCCATCCCATGAATTAGAAGCGACGAAATAAAGTATTCTTTATTGGATTCTAGCGACGCACTGTACTGATTACTGAGATCTATTGGCGTCGGTGAATGATACATATTAAATGATTGGATAATGAGATGAAAGGCTATTTTATTAGTTGGTTTTGGATAGTGGAAAGGAGTCGGTCGTAGCCTGTTATTGAGGAACCATTCCAGTATTGACCTGAACGCAAAAACACGAACGAAATTCCCCTGTCAGGATCGATGGTAGACCATAGCGGGAATCGAAACCCGGTCTTCTGAATGATGGTACAGTGTGTTAGTCACTCGACCACTCGTCTGAGTTATACGCCTACATGATCTCGTGTGAATGCAATATATTTTCTTGATATGATAACTTTCATTCATTTGTTGTACCTATATGTTTATGTTTATGTTCGTGTTATGTTTGTTTTTATTGTTTGTGTTCATGTATGTGTTGTCCATTTATTAAATTAGCACTAATGGAAATGTATGTTTCTGTTGCTAATAAATACTAAATCAATCGATCAATTCCCGGTATATGTATAAGATTGTAAAATTTATATTGGATAAAATATTTTATAGGAATTTTGATTGAAATTAGGTTTATTTTTGGTTACATTTGTTTGTTTCACTGATAATCTTCATTTTTCATTGGTGAGTATGGGATATTGAAAAAGTTGTTGAAGGTATTACAAAATCCACACTCGAAAAATACGTAAAACTTCAGGACTCTATTACTTGTATTTTCCGAAAATAAATTCAATCAGCCGATATATGTACTGCACGTACTCGATACGGAGTTTTGACACCAGTTGTTCACTATTGAACAAAGAAAACCTACACTATCGCCTTATGTTGGCAATAAGCACCAAACACTGGAAGATGAAACTAATATTTAGGCACATGGTCATTTAAAATTTTCGAAATTGATGGCGTAAACGAATTTTGGTTTTGCGCTTATACAATTTATCTATTAAGATTGGAGAATACTGTTCATAATGCAAACCAGAATCTTGGATAGCTTTCATTTAGTATAGAATTATTATTGTATCTACTGGAATTATGAAAATAATGAGTTCATACGTATTGTGAAGTGGGAATATAGTATCAATCAATATTGTCCTACACAAATCATTTCTCTATGTAACGTTCATACTATCCCTTCCTAATAAATCCTCTGTTTTATCACATCATGATCAAATAATTTCAAAACCTATTTCTCCACGATAAATTTGTATAGACGGTAGACCTATTTTCTACTGATGGTTAAATGTAAAATGAATTCATTCAATTACTAGGATCTTAAGTGTATTCATCGGGAAAACATTCATTCACTTGAATATTTTCAAGATATAAACTGAAGAGAAATTGAAAGTTCTATTTCATATACAATCGAAGTTTTAATCATTATGAATATATTGGTAGAGTGAATATTATATTTTCTGATGGGAATACTTTTCAGTATTGTCGAACGCTTCTAATTTTCCTTTTTGTAAATAGTACGATGAGAACATTTTTTCTTAACATACACAATCCTAGTATTCGAATTTCATCTATGATTTAGTCATTAGCAAAATGAATATTATACTGAAATAAACTTATAGATTATTATACATAATAGATGTTCAGAGAGGGGTCCTCCTCGATTAATCGAAAAATTCTTGTATTTCATAGTACATTATATGATTTTGGCATTGAATGTTTGAATGTACAACCACAAAATCTTTGAGAAACGTTTGGATGTTGCATTTGAATATCAAAAACTTGACATTGTCGGTATCTTTCTGATTTAGATACTCATATTTTTTTGGTGAGTTCAAGTAGATTGAATCAATTCATATACTATATCCGCTCTCATTCTTATTTAATACATTTCTTTGATGAATACAAATATAATTGATGAATACAAATATAATTGCTTTATCAAATGGAACATTTTGGTTATAGTGTCTGTTCGACATTGTTCCAAATAAAATTCGATGTTGCTTGTTGTAAACGAAGGATTTATCGTTAGTCTTGTTTTAATATCATTTTTATCGTTTCGAAAATCGCGAATACTGTAGCCCGACTATCAAATTAAAACAAGCACTGAGTAGAAATTAATATTTCATGTCATATTTTCATATTCATCGGCAGAAGTGTAAGAGTTGAGCACAGCTGGAGTATGAAGCGCCAAGCTAATAAATTCGCTAACAAATTAGTGGTCAGTTAAAATGCTAGTGTAGTGTAAATGTGAAACAGAAACGTGCTCACGTCAAAGGGCAAATAGTTATCAGCAAAGAGGAAAACTTTTACATGGACGCATAACATTGAGGTTCAGAAAGAAAGAAATATTTTGCATCGTGAAGAAATTAACTATCAATAATGTTCCAACTGATTTATTGCACTAATGAATGAGAATATTGATAATACACATCTTTATAAAAAATTGCGAATTCAATAATACAGTATAATAATGTTCATGGAAAATTCTTCATGTTGAATAATTGTAGAAATGTTATTTTCAATTTATTTGAAATGTACAAAGATACTGTTGCAGACATACAAAAATGTCAAATTTTATTATATTTTGAATAGTACTTTTATTCTTGGTTTTACATCAAATTCTCGCTTGACGGGAAGTTGTCGAGAAAAGTTTGAGGATACTTGAATGCGGTGTGTTTTTTCAATCAATCGATTCTTCTAAAACAAGAAAAACGAGAGGCTTTCTTTGTGAAAAGTATTCAGTCTCTACAATTCTGAATAATCACAATGGGAAAATACGTTTTATTAACTTTCATAATCTGCTATATAGAATACGTTTCAAGTATATTGGCATTTATTCTTCAAATCCTCATAACCTTGTCCTATGCCGTTTCGAGTGAGTTGACATTGTAACAAAGATGGCATTCGCGTTGATTGAATAGTCCATACCCTCTAATCGGATAAACGCCATTTCGCGAATTGAATAATTATCTTCATCAATTTTGCTGAATGCATTTGCTGGCTTTTTATTGCATTCAGTATCTGACTTCTATACTTGGATGTTCTCCATTAAAATGATTTACATGATAGTACCTATAATGATAGTACCAATCTTCAGAACGGCGAAAACGACATGACACGACATTATAGTACAATAAGAAATCATGTTTGGTTTTCCTAGCAATTGAATGTGTTTCACTGCATAACTGTAATCCACCTGAAAGTAGTCCTCACAATGACAATGTGGGGAAACGCATTCCAAGCTCGAAGAGGAGTTTACCCAATTCCTAAAATCGATATAGGTTTACTATATAATATAAAATAGACTGTTACATGCCATGCCCTCTTTTGTACACAATTCTTTTCTTACATTGAATGCGCATTTCTTTTTATTTGATATGTGTTTCATAAGAAGGTTGTCTGGTATTTGTTGGCCTCTTCTTATCTCGGGCACACTCGCTCAAAGAATGTCCACGGGGAACACAACACTAATCTTACGACCCGTGAAATCAAAACAGAATGAGTAAGGCGTTAGCCAACTCGAGAGTGTGAAAAAGCGAAGACATAGAATATACATCACGCAAAGCCTCAAAAGCTAGGTAATTTGTGTGGGTTCAAAAAAGAACACAAACGTATCGTAGAGTCACATTTTCTTGTTTTCTGTTCTCTAAGTCTTTATCTATATACATCTCACCACTCATTCCCATTAATATAATGATGATGATGATTGATCAGTCATAACAATCCTAATTATAACAGCTCGGTTATTTGGGAGTACGATGATAGAAAGATATATGAATGAAAATTATACACAAACACATGCCTTATGCGGTACTTACACCCACGCCTGACTTGATTTCATTTCCCAATTTTCCCAACGGAATTCCTTGACTGACTGAGACAGCACCGGGGTGCCGCGTCAAGAAGTACACAAGCGCGTAAGAGTGGCATTTCTTTTTCAGATAATTTTATTAAAAGATGATGGAAAAATGTGTAAAAAGTAAGATATATCAATAAATATATAGTTGACGTTCAGATTTTCTGGGAATGTTTTCAGAAACCCCCCACAGCATATGCACATGAACCAGATGGAAAACTATGTTCAGTGACTATACACAAATATGTACGTAACTGTACAAAATAATGTATCAAATAGTTCACCGCCATTAAATCGGATGAAACTCGTTTTTAGAGCTAATTAGCGCCCTGCAATGTAATAATCCAGCTATCGCAATTTGGAGCGCCAATTTCATTGGATTTAATGTTATTCTATGCTACGGAATATCGAGTATTGGTAAACCAATCTTCATAAACACTAAGTATGGTGAGTTAGAAGTGGGGGGGTAGGTGATAGAGCGAGAAGGGAGATGTTATGTAAGAGGATGGTAGCTCACAACGAAATGCTACCTATATATACCCTATACGTGTTGGTGTTCAACTCCCGCCTTCCGACGCCAAGTTGAGTTTATGTGACCCATGGGAGTAATTATGGTAATGGTGATAGATCCAGCAAGTTTAAGGGTAAGGTGAACTTCGATCATCGATTAAGCAAACTAGAAGACCGTATACACACACGTTGGGGGCGGGGGTCAGCGTAGGCTTTAATATCCCGCATCTCGATTTCCGAGGTAGATTTCAACTTCATATTTAAAAACTATCTTGATGCTTTGATCTCGGTACCACGAATTATTGATCATGGCGATTCAACTCCCAAAGCTAACTTCTATCTATCTATCTCTCTTTCTCTCTCTCTCTATATATATATAAATATATATACATATACATATATATATATATATATATATATATATATATATATATATATATATATATATATATATATATATATATATATATATATATATTATATATATGTATGTGTATATATTATATATATATGTGGGAGAGAGTTCGAGTTGGATCGACGAGACGGACCGATGGTAGGAGAGACTGTAGAGGATTCCTAAAACCGTTGGTGAAACTAGTTGAAATTCCACCCTCGTCCACCGTACTCTTTGCTGACACAGCCACCAACCAACCCCCATGTCTCCCGTCCCTCCCTGCAACTTCCTTCTCATCATCATCTCCTCTAGCTGAACTGAACGTAGGCTTAGCACTAGCTGGCTTCGAGGCGCGGGCGCACTCGATGTTGCTGCGGGCTCTTGCTAAGGGAGCCGGCAAATTGCAACTACTACGACTAGAATACAAAATAACTCACCGACCAAACCGAACGGGGAACGGGACGAACGACTATGAGAACAGCCACGTGTAGAAAAGGGAAAACTGTTCCAACCAATGGTTTGTTCGAATATATCGGAAAACAAGGAACGCTGTCTTTTTGTTCTAAATGTGTATGAGAATATACGACTGGCCATAACACTGGAAATAAAGTTTCCAGTATATCTCTATGTAGAGAATTCATTTGTACAAATAAAATACAACCTGACGAGCTTGCAATTCGATTAAATTGATTGGTAATTGACAATGCATCAGAAAAGCTGTGCGCAATATTCCAGTGTTGCTCGTTATCACAGCTGTGAGTGGAAAAACATGACTGATTCAATTGAAAACCTGGTTTTCCAAGACTTTTTTTAAGTTGAAAAACTTTTATAGTAGATAATACTCAAAGCTTGACGAGAGGCGAACTTGCCTTGGATGTTTTTCAGAGATAATATCATGTTGTATTCCATTGTTAGTGTCTCATAAAGATAATCGAGCAAACTGTTAGGCAGTTATAATGAAGGAATGATGGGAAAGAAAGGGAAAGAAAGGGGAATCTAATGTGCAGCCGTTAGCCGCGTTATGATATTGCACTAGAGCGATAGAAATCCTCTCGACCGTATTTTGACTCTCAGTATTATATGATACTTTGAAAGAATAGGACTGATATGCTTCCAGATTATACGTTTATAATAGGAAATATACACTTCATTCTTATTGTAATAACCCCAATCGTGGATGCTTATGTGGCTCATGCACGGTATAGAAGTTTTCAGTATTTTCAAAGTAGGGATCCTTGTGTAGAATCTATATTGACTGATTCACTTTGGATGTGGACTAACGAGGGTTATTCGAATGGAGAGAAGGAGCCGGTCGTGGCGTGTTTTACGGTACGGATCTACTATTCACTTCACCAACTATGGGGTGTTAGCACTGAATAATTTGTAGCACTATGTGACTGGCCTGTAATTCCAAGGAATGAAAATCCACTAGATGGTAATATTATTATATTATAGTATGTAACTGGTCCACAGTTAATTACACATTTATAATGAATAATACGTCGGGTTCTTTCACATTCATCATGGAAAATAACTTCTTATTACTGAGATCGATCAGTCACTAGCGCGCTGAACCATCATTCAGTAGACCTGAGTTCGACTACTGCCAAGGTCGACGATCTTGACTAAGATTTGTTGTCATGGTTATCTCCTTGGATGATTTCTGAAGAACAGTCCATGATCACTTTCTTCCCATTGTTCAAACTGCCAAGGTTGAAGATCTTAACTGAGTTTGGTAGCCATGGTTTTCTCCTTTGGATGGTTCCGGAATAACAGGACATGATCACTTCCTTCCTACTGCCCAAAACGTATGATAACATAATTATGCATCTCGTCTATTTCATCGTTCACCGGCCCAAAAGATCTTCTAGTTATCATTAATGTTTGTAGTTCAAATAAGTATAATTGAACTGTATGTTTTTATTCAATACCTCATATAACCTAGCTGTTGGTGGGGTCGTTAAGCACCATTTATTCAATTTTTATTCAAAATGTTCTTTACTATTTGTAATCATCAATTTTAACCTAAAAACTTCTTCGATGGAATCGGAATGGAATTTACAGTTATATACGTTTTTCACGCCATAGTTTTTGTTTTACAATTTAAAATTCATAACTATATATTGGCCTACGAAGATATAATTCATGAATAGAGATCGGTATTAGTTCGCATGCACTGATGAACAGAAGTGAAGTAACGAAGACATAACCTGTATCTTCCTTTTCCTCACTTTCGCTCTTCAGAACAATGAGTTACTGTGAATAGAATATTAAAAAATGAATCCTAGAACAATGTTGAGAATACTATAAAAATCTATTGTACTTACCATGATTGAAAAATATCGTTCAAGACTCTCATTTTCTCAGTTGTTCTCCATACTATTTTTCGTATTCAACTATTTTGGGTCGATGATTATCACCCAATGATATGATTAAATACCAATGACATCATAATTCATCTTCCTAATCTAATCATTAGAGGTACTAAATGTTTTATACCTCTGTATCGATTACCGTATTGAATTATTTTCATTTATTCTCATTTTTTGTCCAAATGGATTAACAATAATAACATGGTACAGATGTACAGTATGACTCAGTACAGTAGGCCTACAGTATGATTCAAATAGTACGTACAATATTATGTTGATGTGTTGAATTCTTGGTTCATATCTATTGTTTCATTCTATTGGGATATAGGCCTATATATTTTTTTTTTGGCTCAAATTTAATATGTGAATAGATTTTCAAATCATGTAGTCTTATAAATATGATGACGTTAAAATATTGTTCAAGTTCATTTTATTTCCATTTTTATAGTTTTGTTTTCTTCACAAGAAAATGTATCTCTTTTCTTTAAGTGGTCCTTGAACCAAAAAGTATTATGCATTGTCTCAGATTATTGTCTCATGGTATCAAACGCGTGATTATCTCGAGCCTCCTTTTTCTGGATACATTTTGCATTACATTCAGTTGTCTGTATTTATGTATTTTCTGAAAGAAAAAGATGAAAATATCTCAAAATGAATTGAATTGATTGGTGTCCACCTAGATAACTGAAGGAAACCACTAGAATCGAAATTCAAGTGGTACAAACATCCTGAAAATCGCTTTTGGGGGCCACTATATGAAGCAGAATGTAGCGTGAAATTAATGTTTTATTAAAGTCGCCACATATCATTCTGCACCTGTGGGGGAACACATTAGGAAAGTACCGCGCGCATTTCGGGAAATATAAGAAGATCCAAAATGGTTCAACTCAGTTTCGAATTATCTCTTGAATGAGCTGATAACTATGAAACTTGACTATTACTATAAGAGTTCATAGGTTGACTTCTGAAATAATGGGGTGCCTATATACTTTTATCAGGTACTATTCAGCGCCTTCTTCATCTTGCTTGCTTCGAAATAGAAATATCTCAATTCTATCGGTGAGTGCTCTCAGTCGAGCAATATTCAACAAATTATACCTTTTAAAGAAAATAACTGACTTCTGAAGTTTCTGTCTAGCCAAGATAAGATGTAATCAGATACACCATTTTGAAGCTACGTATACATAATCTTGATAAGGAGAGAAATCAAAATGGCTGTATCTCATGAGTTCTGTGAAAGTATAAAACTTATTAAATGCGTTCCACGTTACTTTATCTAAACTATTGTATTCCCGTATAGAAGAAAAAAATGTATTTTCGATCTTTTTTTACAATACGGCTGCATGGTCTATTTTATGTTACAATGTGTGATAATGTGTAACATACTTTTCTTTAAATTCAGATTAAGTAATTTATTTCGAAGAATCTTTTTCCCTATATTTTCCCCATGGTATAATCTTATCGATTTTCAAAATTTCGTCGAATTTTTTCTCCAAAGTGATCTAACCTGTTTCACCCCAAAATCCCTTGTCCTGTACCTACAAAAAGTTGCTTGGTGATCAGTTTAACCATAGAACAATGATGGTTTAACCGCGCAGCGAGTACAAAAAAAAAACGAATACACAGAGAAAATATCATAACTGTTTAACGGAAATCTTCGCTATCGGTAGTCGAATAAATGACCGGCGTGAATTTTATCGAAAACTATTCAGCTCTATTATGGGCGTACATCCGAGTGAATTGTCATGAATTTCCCAATACTTCTACGACCGTCAATCAATTCATCTGACCTGTAGGAAGCATACACATACATACACATGGCAAAAAAAATTAAGCTAATTTAATGATATGAATCAAGTTTTACCACACGCTCATACAATCATTAGTTTCAACTCTCAAAACAGACAAAGTAAGAGTGTGGAATATAAACTTTCATTTTCAAGAGGTATATTTCTAGTTTTCCCGAGTTTTGTATTTACAGTAAGAAAATGTAGCTTTTCACTTTCTGAATGTATGTTACATTTTCCCGTAGAGAAGCCAATGTATGTAGGTCTATATTGCAATTATTGAAGGAGGGAGTATTTTGTACCAATATTGACAATCGTTTAAACCCTCTCAATCATGTACTTGTGTGAGTGACTCAAAATCGATATTGGATTGTCCAACAGATAGTACGAATGGGTTTCGTTCCTATGGACAAGAATTCAAAACTAGAAGCTATGTCGAATACTAATTGTCAGTGTATAGTATAATATGAAGTACTTATGAACAACTACAACAATAAAATACATGGAGCCTGCCTACATCTTTCGTATTCTACAGGGCTATCATAGAAGATTGATAGACCATATTGATAGAATAGGGTTGGTCTAAAGGCAATCAGCTACAGTAAAAGACGATGCCATACAAAGACAGAGTGTATTGTGAAACTGCTTCGTTTTGATCGTGATGATATTGATGATTCCACACTTTTCAGGCACCAAGTGTAACTGAGTCTGTACGGTCCTCATTTTCATACCATCCATCGTTATTTATTTTCATTTGACGGGCGTTAGCTAATTCAGTTTGAATCAACTTTTCAGATATGTCGGATTTCTACCGAGGAGCCATATAGGCCTACTTATTATTTTCTAGGTCGTAGAATCAGAGAAATAGTCAATTAAATATGTGAGCCAATTTCTTTCCATTCATAATATTTTCACTGAGCTATACGTTTGCATTATTGAATTTGATAACTTGAGTGATTTGTATCATCTAAATTATAGGCCAGGCTATATATAGTTAAACATTACCCCCACCAAAACAAAAACTTGTTGAAAGAATGAGTCGGAACTGGCCGGTATGTCACAGAATATTGGCATACAAAGTAATAATATCAAAAAGGTTTGGCAAGTTCTAATCAGGATAGGGCCTATACCTACATGGTGTTAATCAAAAGTAATAATATAGCCAGAGCCCTACATTTTAATTCAATTCAATATTCAGTGTTCAGAATTACTTCAAAATACTCTGCACACATGCAATCAAACAAATCACCACATTATGATCTATAATTTCAAGATATGACTATACAAATGTTAATCAATTTCATTTGATCTACTGTTTTGATCAATATCAAATCAATGAATAACGCATGCGATTATGGGTAAACAAATATACAAGAATTATCAAGACACTTATATTACACTGGCGTTTATTTTAAAACTGTGTTTGTATTTGAGCAGAATTTCCCATCATCAACGGCAAACTGTGTGTTTTGCTTCTAGGCAACTGGTGTTACTCCTCGTTTTAGCTGTTCGACTCATGTCACTGACGTACTGGGTGTAGATGCCTATAGATATAGCCAATGCCATACACACAGCACTCACGTTAGTTATAGGCCTACTCGAGTCGAACTAACATGGCTGCTCTTGGGAATTAATGGATGCCACTATACGAACATAAACGCACTCAAAGCAGGATATTAGTTGGAACATGGACGACCATTTGTTATATTGCATTTGGTGTGATACGCTTTCGATTTACTGTTGTACTATCCAGGTACATATTACTGTCGTTTCGTTAGCTGATGGTGATCATTTCACTGAAACATACAGAGGATGTTTGTGAGAAGGTATTTTTGTTGTTGAACTGTATAGATAGATTTTATCATTTAGATAATGGGATAATACAGATGAAAGACTTGACATCGTTAATTTGAGTATTTTAGCCATGCGGGTGTCGAGGGATGGGAAGAGGGTTTGATGGGTGATTGGCTACCTTTGTTTTGTAGGTTTGATGAATTTTATTTCTGCTTTCACTGTTTGGAAGTAACGAATGGAAGCTGTATTCAAATCAAAACTATTACTAATATACACGAGAATATACTATTCATCTACAGTTCGAAATATCGACCTCCAACTCACGAGGGGAGAAAAATGAGTTTATTCGTAATAATGAATTATAGGGTATTATTTGTATGAAATGAATTTACCACATACTTGAGCCTTATATACCTAACTATATCCGAAAGTGATACGGCATATTATCATATAATGTACATACATATTTGAAATTGCATACAGCCCTCTATATATTGACTTTTCAGATTCCTTCAGTTTTGTAGAATAGTGTCGAACCCCCGTATAACCTAGCTGTTGGTGGGGTCGTTAAGCAACATTAAATAGTGTCGAAATATGAATTTCAAATGACTACATGGCACTGGATATTAACTGCCCATCCTTAAACATATACGACTGAAGGTTCCGCTTTGGACTTCTCTTATCAAAAGTTCCAACTGTAGGGACATATGATGTTATTTAATATTTACGTTTCGTCACAACATTCACGGCACCTCCACCATTGGTTTGCATCAACTGCAATCCAAGGTCCGTATTGGGAAGAGTAATATTATGATATGCACACTATTATGAATCATGGCTCCTCTATCACGTTGTCGTTAGTAGCTCTAATAATTTCATGTTTATGACCGAGATAAGAATGATTTTAGTCTCACATAAGTGGCTCTTATTCAGTAGCTTCATCTCTAGGATAAAAGACAAAATGAAAATATAAAGTATATGTTCTTCAATGTAATCTTCAATAATGATGTGAGCATATTTTCACTCAACCAACACCTAGGCGTACCCACATAAAAAAACTATCAATATGTAACAAAGTATCTGGTTTCACTGCAAAATATTCGATCTTCCCACACGTATACAATTTGACTCATGAGCTCTTCTTACGATTATTTGCAATATATAAGGCATGAATTGATTTCACATTTTACACTGTTGACGCAATGAGATGTTAATATACCCCTACGACTGATGTAGATATTACAGAAATTATGAGTGAAATGCCTACAGTCCAGTAACCGAATGAGTGGGCTACACATCATTCTTCATTTTGAATTGTGCGATTCCTCTAGCATAAGTTCCAGGACAGGTTTCCACGTTCCTCTTGCCATGAATACTAATAAAAACACAGACTGATCCATCTTCATATTATTCTCATGATCTCTGAGTGAAATTTGTCATCCACGAACGCTAATAGACCGTAATGTCAATAACATTGCGTAGCATGGTGAAGAACAATAAAAAGAATGAATGCCTTTTTGATTGATGAATCGAAGAGGACAGAATGGATTTCGAACTCACGCGTTTCAGCTTTTCTGACAGTTTTGTAAGACACGTTCAGTGAGTTTTTGTTTGAATGTGTAGTAATTTGAACTTCAAAATAAGGAAACGACATGCTTTTAAGGATGAGCTTGCAAACTTCAGGAAATATATTCTCAACAAACGATATTGAAACGTTATTATAAAAATGAACTAATTTTGCTAGTGTGAATACAAAAATGCCTCTACATATACAAACGAAATTACATTCTAAATTATTAATTAATTGTAATCCCTCTTATATCAAACGGTCAATCAATTTTAAAATTTGTAAATATAAATAGAATTATTCATTCATAGCTCATTCTTCATAATGCACCAATAATATATGCATGATGTTCACCTATAAATTATAATAGTGATTCAATATATATTAACCCAACAGTTAACTTTCAAAGATGAAAGGTTACAGAGAATTGGTTATTTACATTTCACATATGTGATTCAAGCTATAATATCTTCCCAAGCGTCATATATAAGCTTAATTTATGTAAACAGAGTACTACCCATGGTTGAATGATGTTGAGAATAGAATCACATACGCCAACCAATACTGCTTCAACACTATATATTGACAATAACTAATAACGTTACATGATCATAAATATCGTGCAACATTAAGTATTGGATCGATGTTACCCGGCACCTCCATCGCATTATCAAATTTGACAGAAACTCAATGCAACACTGAAATAATGTATACTGATACATAAAAATATGATCAGTTCAGCTAAGGTCAAACTAGTTCTACATGCTTATTATAGTCTCCTAAACACACAAACTGAGCGGGAATGTATGAACATTTGGTATATTCCAACCTGATTTCAAGATGGTTCCAAGAAATGTTCCGGGAGACTCAAAAAGGATGTGAAAATTATCGTTTGATATTGAAAACACATGTCTATCAAAGTATAAGTCACTAACTCAAAATGGCTAGTTCAAAAGATGTTGAATCTACTTAAAATGAAGAAATAGAGATCGTGAAATATATATATATATATATATATATATATATATATATATATATATATATATATATGTATATATATATATAAATATATATATATATATAAATATATATATATATATATATATATATATAAATATATATATATATATATATATATATATATATATATATATATATATATATATATATATATATATATATATATATATATATATATATATATATATATATATATATATATGTTCACTTTGAGAAACAGTGGAAGGAACGCCCAAAGCATAGCCTTGTACATCTAAGGGATTAATTATTTTCTGTTTTTCTTTCATCAAATTTGTGAAATGTTTTCTGCTATTTGCTATAATTTTGGACGTTTTTTAAACTTTGTGCTATTTGTATATATTATTTATGGAGTTTTTTGAATTGCAGCAGGCCCTCTCGTGAAATATTGGGAATTTGAGTCACGCATTTAGTGTTAGTTTAAATATACCAACACAATAACCTAAAAGTTAAGGTATAATTATAATGCACTCATTTTGCAGATTATTGTATGCATTATGAATGCTCGCTTATTCATGATATTATTCTCTGATAAAATAGATTTTACGCTCCTTGAATTAATTACTTTGCAAGAGTGTTCAACATACGTTTGATGAGCACCGACACAATCGATGCAGCAACTTTTAAGAATTCAATATAGTCATTTCAAATGTTATTCATTATAATCAAGTTTTCTGATTTTTTAAAAATATTTGCATATTTTCGGGGTGGGGGGAGGTGAGATGAGATATCGGTCAACAAGTGTAGTGACACAGTTTTACAATCGACCCATGGTTACTTATTACCATTGAAACATCATGAAAAAAAATCTAAATGGCACCACCACGCATGAAAACTTATATAACACTCTAGCAAATCAACTGTTGTTGATATATAATAACGATCCGAAGTGAAACTGAATAGAGTAAAAATGTGTGAATGTATGAAAATGTAAATAATCGAACGTGTAATGTTTTCTAATGAATTCTGGAAGAAACAAAAAAATCCAGTCGAACGGTGACCAAATCTCAACCGAAGCCAGCCACTTTATTTGTACAAAGTATGTAAAGGAGTTTTTGACCAGTTTTATCTACGGAACTAAAAAACTTGGATCACTCGAGTGAGTTGTAATATAAAGAGCCGACGTAACTACACGACACGATAAAAATCAAATTCAAGTTATATCGGACGAGATATTTGGAAGTTATAGCACTGTAAAAAGTATACTTTATCCGTTTTGTTATTCTACTTCTCCCCCTCCGTCCGTCGTCGCCCAAGAAATCGGCTATAGGTCAAACGACCACTCCAATCTGTTCGATTTTTTCATGGAAAATGATGTTTGAAAATCGGAAGTAATCGGGTGTTAAAGGACGTCCCTAACACTAAATTTTAATGAATAATGTCGATATATATTTCCCTCATTTAAGAGAAAACTAGAAATCATAATCTCAGTTTCAGGATTGTTTTGTTGTTATATAATTGTTTTGTTCTCCAGAGAATATGAGCATTACCGACTGGATATAGAAACATAAACATAATCGAGTAATGCCCACGCCACGACTCAGAAAGAGGGCCTGGTCCTGGAAGACAGACGAAGTATTTATAATTTCTGAAATTGAGATCGTGATTTCTAGTTTTCTCTGGAATTAGGAAAATGAATATCGTCATTATTCGTTGAAATCCAGTTTTGGGGTTGGTTGTCCTTTGAGCTTACACGTCTAGCAGACACCTACACGAGCCCTCCCAATATTGTAGCAGATATGAACCACAAAAAGCTGTGATATTCCCATCAAAAAGAGAATCTTGTGAACGGAGGTATTTTTTGGCATATAAAAATAGTGACATTAGAAGTTTTTCAAAGATTAATTGTGCAGAGTGAAAAAGCATATATGTGGAAAGATATCAGGCATATAAACCAAGAGTTCGACAATTATATAACTAGGCCTATCATGTTTGAATATAATGATATAAATTTATATCATTACGTCAGAAGATAACTGTCGTTCTTTCAATTGCCAAACGCTCGGTTTTATATGCCTAATAATTATGAACTTTGAATCCATAAAAATCAACCTGACGAAACTTTTAATAGTACCACGTGTATATGCCATAGTGTTTGGAGATCAATGGGTTGGTTCCTGTGCTTACAATTTATTTATTCAGATATTCTTCACTTGAATTAATTAGACTGACCGATATATATATATATATATATATATATATATATATATATATATATATATATATATATATATATCTTGTGGCGTAGACTTTGAGGGCTGGAGGTAGATGATAAAATTCCACCTTTCGGAAATTTTCCCTGCCTTGAGAAACAACTGGTGGCTCTAAAAAGAGCCTTTTGAAGAAGAACCCCAAGGCTCTTTTTAGAGCCGCCAAAATTTCTGAAAAGTGACATTTTACATTTTATCATTTATATATAAATAAATATATAAATATATATATATATATATATATACTTGGCGTCGGATGGATGATTACTGAGATGATGATATGAAGGTTTCTTGGGTAGTGGGAAGGATAGTGGGAAGGAAGCGGTCGTGGCCCATATTGTGGGAGCCATCCCGGCATTAGCCTGGACTACAAAGGGAAACCACGAAAAAACCCTGTAAAGATGGATGGCGGCGGGGATGGTACCGGTGTGGTGGCATTTCTATACTGTAGCTGATTATTACACCCCAGTAATGAAATGCTAGCTGATGATTACTGTACGGTAATCATCAGCCAGGCATTTTAATACTGATCAGTACAAATATGCTGGCAGATGATTACTCCCTCTGATTTCTTATTACTGCTTTATGAAGTGACAAGATTAATAATAATCCAGCGGATCTTTACTGAATTCCATACAACAGTAGTAATAATAATCCAGCATTTGTTTACTCCCTCGGGTGTGAAACATGAATGTGAATCGGAATAATGAGGTAATAATAATCTGGCAGATCATTACTGTCTTGTTTCTGAATACTTATTTCAACGATACTTGAGGTAATAATGATCTGGCAGATCTTTACTGTCTTGTTTCTGAATACTGTTATCAACGATACTTGAGGTAATAATTATCTGGTAGATCTTTACTGTCTTGTTTCTGAATACTGTTTTCAACGATACTTGAGGTAATAATAATCTGGCAGATCTTTACCGTCTTGTTTCTGAATACTTTTTTCAACAATACTTGAGGTAATAATAATCTGGCAGATCTTTACTGTCTTGTCTCTGAATACTGTTTGCAACGACACTTGAGGTAATGATAATCTGGCAGATCATTACTGTCTTGTTTCTGAATACTTTTTTCAACGATACTTGAGGTAATAATAATCTGGCAGATCTTTACTGTCTTGTCTCTGAATACTTTTTTCAACGATACTTGAAGTGTAATAATAATCTGGCAGATCTTTACTGTCTTGTCTCTGAATACTGTTTTCTACGATACTTGAGGTAATAATAATCTGGCAGATCTTTACTGTCTTGTTTCTTTTTTCGACGATACTTGAGGTAATAATAATCTGGCAGATCTTCACTGTCTTGTTTCTGAATACTTTTTTCAACGATACTTGAGGTGATAATTATCTGGCAGATCTTTACAGTCTTGTTTCTGAATACTGTTTTCAACGATACTTGAGGTAATAATAATCTGGCAGATCATTACTGTCTTGTTTCTGAATACTTTTTTCAACAACAATACTTGAGGTAATGACAATCTGGCAGATCTTTACTGTCTTGTCTCTGAATACTGTTTGCAACGATACTTGAGGTAATAATAATCTGGCAGATCATTACTGTCCTGTTTCTGAATACTTTTTTCAACAATACTTGAGGTAATAATAATCTGACAGATCTTTACTGTCTTGTTTCTGAATACTGTTTTCAACGATACTTGAGGTAATAATTATCTGGCAGATCTTTACTGTCTTGTTTCTGAATACTGTTTTCAACGATACTTGAGGTAATAATAATCTGGCAGATCATTACTGTCTTGTTTCTGAATACTTTTTTCAACAATACTTGAGGTAATAATAATCTGGCAGATCTTTACTGTCTTGTCTCTGAATACTGTTTCAACGATACTTGAGGTAATAATAATCTGGCAGATCATTACTGTCTTGTTTCTGAATACTTTTTTCAACAATACTTGAGGTAATAATAATCTGGCAGATCTTCACTGTCTTGTCTCTGAATACTGTTTGCAACGATACTTGAGGTAATAATAATCTGGCAGATCATTACTGTCTTGTTTCTGAATACTGTTTTCAACGATACTTGAGGTATGGATAATCTGGCAGATCTTTACTGTCTTGTCTCTGAATACTGTTTGCAACGATACTTGAGGTAATAATAATCTGGCAGATCTTTACTGTCTTGTCTCTGAATACTGTTTTCAACGATACTTTAGGTAATAATAATCTGGCAGATCTTTACTGTCTTGTTTCTGAATACTTTTTTCAACGATACTTGAGGTAATAATAATCTGGCAGATCTTTACTGTCTTGTTTCTGAATATTGTTCTTAACGATACTTGAGGTGATAAAAATCTGGCAGATCTTTACTGTCTTGTTTCTGAATACTGTTTCCAACGATACTTGACGATACTTGAAGTAATAATAATCTGGCAGATCTTTACTGTCTTGTTTCTGAATATTGTTCTTAACGATACTTGAGGTGATAATAATCTGGCAGATCTTTACTGTCTTGTTTCTGAATACTGTTTTCAACGATACTTGACGATACTTGAAGTAATAATAATCTGGCAGATCTTTACTGTCTTGTTTCTGAATACTGTTTTCAACGATACTTGAGGTAATAATAATCTGGCAGATCTTTATCGTCTTGTTTCTGAATACTTTTTTCAACAATACTTGAGGTAATAATAATCTGGCAGATCTTTACTGTCTTGTCTCTGAATACTGTTTGCAACGATACTTGAGGTAATGATAATCTGGCAGATCATTACTGTCTTGTTTCTGAATACTTTTTTCAACGATACTTGAGGTAATAATAATCTGGCAGATCTTTACTGTCTTGTCTCTGAATACTTTTTTCAACGATACTTGAAGTGTAATAATAATCTGGCAGATCTTTACTGTCTTGTCTCTGAATACTGTTTTCCACGATACTTGAGGTAATAATAATCTGGCAGATCTTTACTGTCTTGTTTCTTTTTTCAACGATACTTGAGGTAATAATAATCTGGCAGATCTTTACTGTCTTGTTTCTGAATACTTTTTTCAACGATACTTGAGGTAATAATTATCTGGCAGATCTTCACTGTCTTGTTTCTGAATACTGTTTTCAACGATACTTGAGGTAATAATAATCTGGCAGATCTTTACTGTCTTGTCTCTGAATACTGTTTTCAACGATACTTGACGATACTTGAAGTAATAATAATCTGGCAGATCTTTACTGTCTTGTTGCGGAATACTGTTTTCAACAATACTTGAGATAATGATAATCTGGCAGATCTTCACTGTCTACCGAGGTTCAAATGTTTCAGCATATGATTACTCCCTCTCATTCATTTCAACTGATATATGAAGTGACCAGATCGATAATAATCCAGCGGATCTTCACTGAATTCTATACAACGGTGGTAATAAGAACCCAGCATGTGTTTACTCTTTCGGATGTGAAACATGGATATTGATCTCAATACTGAGGTAAAAATAATTCGGCGGAACTTTACTGTCATTTATCAGATAGGTAGAAATATTCTGGCAGATCTTTACTGTTCACTGGACATTGTGATACTGATCGGTACAAATATACCAGCATATTATTACTCCCTCTCATTCCTTTCAACTGATATATGGAATGTACAGATTAATAATAATCCAGCGGATCGTCACTGAATTCCATACAACAGTAGTGATGAGAATCCAGCATTTGTTTACTCCCTCGGATGTTAAACATGGATATTCATCGTACTATTGAGGTAAAAATAATCTAGTCGAACTGTACTGTCCTCTATGAGGGAAGTGATAAGAATCTAGCTTCCATCTTGTTTCTGAATACTGTTTTCAACGATACTTTCGTATTTCAACGATCGTTGAAAACAGTACTCAGACAGTAAAGATCAGCCAGATTATTTTCAACTCAAGTATCGTTGAAGACAGTATTCAGACAGTGAAGATCAGCCAGATTATTTTTACCTCGAGTATCGTTGAAACACTATTCAGACAGTAAAGATCTGCCGGATTTTTTTTACCTTTTCTATGGTATTTTTCTATGGTTATGGTATTTTACCTTTCCGTAAAAGAGGACAGTGGAGTTCCGCTAGATTATTTTTACCTCAATAGTACGATGAATATCCATGTTCAACATCCGAGAGAGTAAACAAATGCTGGATTCTCATGACTACTGTTGTATGGAATTCAGTAAATATCCGCTGGATTATTATTAATCCGGTCACCTTATATATCAGCTGAAAGGAATAATAGGGAGTAATCATATACCAGTATATTTCACTGATCAGTATTACAATGTTCAATAGACAGTGAAGATCTGCCAGATTATTTTGACCTATCCGTTAAATGACAGTAAAGTTACGCCGGATTATTTTTACCTCAATATTGAGATCAATATCCATGTTTCACATCCAAGGGAGTGAACAGATGCTGGATTCTTATTCTTCTGGTCACTTCATATATCAGCTGGGGAGAATAAGAGGGAATAATCATATGCTGGTGTATTTGTACTGTATATCAGTATTACAATGTCCAGTGGACAGTAGAGATCTTCCAGATTATTATTACCTCAAGTATAGTTGAAAACAGTATTCAGAAACAAGACAGTGAAGATCTGTCAGATTATTATTACCTCAAGTATTATTGAAAACAGTATTCAGAAACGAGACAGTAAAGATCTGCCAGATTATTATTACCTCAAGCATCGTTGAAAACAGTATTCAGGAACAAGACAGTAAAGATCTGTCAGATTATTATTACCTCAAGTATCGTTGAAAACAGTATTCAGAGACAAGACAGTAAAGATCTGCCAGATTATTATTACCTCAAGTATCGTTGAAAACAGTGTTCAGAAACAAGACAGTAATGATCTGCCAGATTATTATTAACTCAAGTATCGTTGAAAACAGTATTCAGAGACAAGACAGTAAAGATCTGCCAGATTATTATTACCTCAAGAATCGTTGCAAACAGTGTTCAGAAACAAGACAGTAAAGATCTGCCAGATTATTATTACCTCAAGTATCGTTGAAAACAGTATTCAGAAACAAGACAGTGAAGATCTGCCAGATTATTATTACCTCAAGTATCGTTGAAAACAGTATTCAGAAACAAGACAGTAAAGATCTGCCAGATTATTATTACCTCAAGTATCGTTGAAAAAAGTATTCAGAAACAAGACAGTAAAGATCTGCCAGATTATTATTACCTCAAGTATCGTTGAAAAAAGTATTCAGAAACAAGACAGTAATGATCCGCCAGATTATTATTACCTCAAGTATCGTTGAAAACAGTGTTCAGAAACAAGACAGTAATGATGTGCCAGATTATTATGAACTCAAGTATCGTTGAAAACAGTATTCAGAAACAAGACAGTAAAGATCTGCCAGATTATTATTACCTCAAGTATTGTTGAAAACAGTATTCAGAAACAAGACAGTAAAGATCTGCCAGATTATTATCACCTCAAGTATCGTTGAAAAAAGTATTCAGAGACAAGACATTAAAGATCTGCCAGATTATTATCACCTCAAGTATCGATGAGAACAGTATTCAGAGACAAGACAGTGAAGATCTGCCAGATCATTATTACCTCAAGTATCGTTGAGAACAGTATTCAGAGACAAGACAGTAATGATCTGCCAGATTATTATTACCTCAAGTATCGATGAGAACAGTATTCAGAGACAAGACAGTAATGATCTGCCAGATTATTATAACCTCGAGTATCGATGAGAAAAGTATTCACAAACAAGACAGTAAAGATCTGCCAGATTATTATTACCTCAAGTATCGTTGAGAACAGTATTCAGAAACAAGACAGTAAAGATCTGCCAGATTATTATTACCTCAAGTATCGTTGAAAACAGTATTCAGAAACAAGACAGTAAAGATCTGCCAGATTATTATTACCTCAAGTATCGTTGAGAACGGTATTCAGAAACAAGACAGTAAAGATCTGTCACATTATTATTACCTCAAGTATAGTTGAAAACAGTATTCAGAGACAGGACAGTAAAGATCTGCCAGATTATTATTACCTCAAGTATCGTTGAAAAGAGTATTCAGAAACAAGACAGTAAAGATCTGCCAGATTATGATTACCTCAAGTATTGTTGAAAACAGTATTCAGAAACAAGACAGTAAAGATCTGCCAGATTATTATTACCTCAAGTATCGTTGAAAACAGTATTCAGAAACAAGACAGTAAAGATCTGCCAGATTATTATTACCTCAAGTATCGTTGAGAACGGTATTCAGAAACAAGACAGTAAAGATCTGCCAGATTATTATTACCTCAAGTATAGTTGAAAACAGTATTTTGAGACGAGACAGTAAAGATCTGCCAGTTCATCATTACCTCAAGTATCGTTGAAAAAAGTATTCACAAACAAGACAGTAAAGATCCGCCAGATTATTATTACCTCAAGTATCGTTGAGAACGGTATTCAGAAACAAGACAGTAAAGATCTGCCAGATTATTATTACCTCAAGTATCGTTGAAACAGTATTCAGAGACAAGACAGTAATGATCTGCCAGATTATTATTACCTCAAGTATCGTTGAAAACAGTATTCAGAAACAAGACAGTAAAGATCTGCCAGATTATTATTACCTCAAATATCGTTGAAAAAAGTATTCAGAAACAAGACAGTAATGATCTGCCAGATTATTATTACCTCAAGTATCGTTGAAAACAGTATTCAGAAACAAGACAGTAAAGATCTGCCAGATTATTATTACCTCAAGTATCGTTGAAAAAAGTATTCAGAAACAAGACAGTAATGATTTGCCAGAATAATATTACCTCATGTATTGTTGAAAACAGTATTTTGAAACAAGAGAGTAAAGATCTGCCAGATTATTTTTACCTTTCTGATAAATGACAGTAAAGTTCCGCCGGATTATTTTTACCTCAGTTTTTCGATTCACATTCATGTTCCACACCCGAGGGAGTAAACAAATGCTGGATTCTTATTACTACTGTTGTATGGAATTCAGTAAAGATCCGCTGGATTATTATTAATCTGGTCACATAATATATCAGTAATAAGGAATCAGAGGGAGTAATCATCTGCCAGCATATTTGCACTGATCAGTAATAAAATGCCTGGCTGATGATTACCGTACAGTAATCATCAGCCAGCATTTTATTACGGGGGTAAACCTAATCTAGCAGTACAAATATTCCGTTACACCGGGTCCGAAACCCCCCGTCTCCCGGAGCACATGAAGCGAGCGCGTTAATCACTACGCTGCATGTGCCGATGACTATGTTATATCTTCACGAGAACTTACATAACGCTATATTATGATGGAAAATGTACTCAACAAAAATGAAATACTTTGGGTCACTACACTACTAAGCCTCCGTATATATGTAATATATTATCATTAATCTATTTCTACATCGTATGAGGTATTATATTGATGATTTAACGTTCATCCAACTTTTGAATCTGTGGGTGGCGAGAGAAAACTAATTTCAGTCCAAATTGAAAACATGGTTGAACATTACATTTCTTCGGCTGGTTAATATCTGTGGTAACTTATACCGACAATTCTCCTGATTCACACTATACAACTTGGCCATATCAGAAATGTGAAAAGTGAATATGAGAATATTTACACCTCGGGCTTACAACTTGAGCCATTTGCAACACACACGTAAAATATTCCAATCTCTCGGCACATTGAACATAGTTGAGAGTACACCAAGTGTAAAAACTCGGGTGTTACCGTTGTACACACGTCGCACCACGGCTTTCCATTGCGTTCTATGTACCGTATTGTCGTCGACGTACGTTCTACCTAACATGTTCACTCACTTGCGGCAAGAATAATTCTTCAATAGTCAGTGCACGTAAAACATTGCCAAATGGTGTCAAGAATATGCTGGGGAGTTTTAATCTCATGCACTCTCGCGTTAACTAAAGATATTAGCATACATATGCAGTCTGCTTGAATGCAAGCTTATTGCAGCTAACGCGCATGTCCCTGGCATGCAGTCTAAGCATTTGTTTATGACTGTATTTTTATTATTGCGAATATTTTGTTATTCGAAAAATAAAATAATCCGCCATGACTTGTTAAGCTAGATACGTTTACAGTTGATTGTTTTGGGTTGTACTTGCTTTTGTCTGATTGTCCCCTACAGCTCATCATGTAGACAATATAGTACGGTACCTATAGCGCTGAGACTCAACACATCTGATCGACTTGCACGAACTGTTGGGAGTTTCGACGTATCAACACTCGCATCAAGAAGTTGAATAGTAAATAGGCCGCAACCGTATAGCAATACACTCACCTTATTATCTTCTTTGTTGATTCAAGATACAAATATATGAGAATCGAGGAAAATAAATTCAATTTCTAGCTCTATATATTCCTTCAATTTGAAATGGTAATTTACAATTGATGGATCTGTGAAGATTCAATATATCTTCCACTCCTGCATTTCAATTGTTATTCGAATGTACCAACACTTTTTATATATGTTCTTTTTTAAAATTCACCCCTAAATCTTCCCGCGGCTAGCGTTTCAATGGCGGTGTATCGTTGTCAAGCGGATACGTTATGATACGTTATGATACGCTATGATACGATGTTACCGGACTGCCGGAATCGGACGCTCTACGGTCATGCAATTTCCCTTACTGAGCTACCACGCGTACCTGCTTCCCGATAACAACCCCTTCAGAGTAACAACCATTTGGTAGCAAATGGAACTCATTTTGCAACCAGTATATCTTCTTATTCCTTTAAAGCCCTCCACTCCCCCACACACATTCTTCTCTCCCCTCACCATCATCTCTTGCTCATTCTTATACGTTCAAGAAGCCAGTTCGGTTAGAAATGCTTCCCTTTGAAATCCAATCTCTTGAATACCCAGCGCGTTGCCAGCAACGGTCGCAATCTCCGCCATGACCCCATAAGGAGCTATCTTGTGCCTTGAATTAGGCCTTTCTACTAGTCGTCGCGCATTTGCTTATTCGGCAACCATGCAGGATTTAAATGGAAAAACCATTAAGATATAATCGGCTTAAATATGCGAAAGAAGCGATTCGTATAAATGTTCGTAATTAAAACGTTATTATTCCCTGGTGATTTCAATGGCTCAGTGAATAAGTGCTTAACCCCCAGGAGAGCTCCTTCAGGTTATCGCGACTGTGTTCTCCTTTACAGCTTCAAAGGTTGTAATTAGAAGGACTCCGAACCAAGAGATATCTTTATCTCTGATCCCAGGCTCAAGGTCGTCTCCATTCTTATGTAGAGTAACTAATTTGAAAATATATTATTTAATCATTATTTTCATCTTTACTCCATTCTTCTTAAAAATTCTACATCCTATCAGCAAGAAATATATACCCAACAGTCCAACACTGAGGCAGGTGGATTATTCGCCGATGCGCTGAACCGTCATTTGCTAGAGACGCAGTTCGATATTTTAGCAATACTCGACCATCCTGAGTCCTGACTGAGTTGTTTCTGTGGTTTTCTTCGATCATACTGATAAGAGCCCACGCGACCACTTACGCACTATCGCAAGCACCTTATTAAATAACCTGTCCGCTCATCTTCTCATTATCACATGCATCATTCACCTGCACCAATAATTATCGTTTGAGTGAGTGGTTGAACCCAATAAAAATTAATATTCTGACAAATATCTTGTAGGTGTTGTATTATATTCTCTGTCGCTATACAATCTATTTTATAAAAATTACAAAGTGTCGTTCGAAATGATATGAACTGATCCAAATTACACTGAAACTGAACAATTTTGATGAATAATATCCGTGAAATTTTCAAACAGTTCAATATTACGACGATTTTTCATTCTGATTTTCCGCTCTTTGCCCCTCTTCTCTTTGTATAGCATTTACAGAATATTGGCTCTTATATATCGAATGTGGTAAAACCAGTTTCTCACAGAGCGTGTACAGTTTTTTTCTGATATGTGACTTGTCACTTATCACACGGGAAATTTAGAAATTGATTTTTCTCGAACTGTGAAGCAGGAATAAAAGCGAATTTGAAATGAGATAGACCATCATTTATACTTCAATACTTTGAATTCTTGCCACTCATCCAAAATAGGACCTACACACACAAGTAAATATATATATATAAATAACTATATATATATATATATATATATATATATATATATATATATATATATATATATAATATATAATATAATATACGCAAATTGACCCTCTAATATTGCAAGCCGATGAATTGTAACTATTATTCCCTTCTCTCATACCATTCTTTCTCATCAGTGAATGATGATACAAATACATTTTCATTTTGTCCATCACTATTGTTCTGATATGTTTAAAATTGTCAACTTTTGATTTGATTATTTGTCTATTTGTTCATTTGTATCTTTCTATCTACTACCTGTATGTAATTGTTGTAGTACTTACATATAAGCATTGAGTGTGAATAAAATGATTTCAAATTGAAAAAAAAAAAATCGTCGTATTTCGTCATCATGGAATACTCAACGATAATTTACTGACGTAGTAATATTGTTGATCTCAAGCCTCGATGACGATACCATAGGATGCTAATGCCACACATCTCCGTTTGCTACACTCTCTACACTAGTCAGCCTGTTTAATGTCTATACCGGTTGTTCGTACTAATCATGATTAGTGATTGCTGGTAAGCTAGTGTTTAGCGCTAGGAAATTCATTATAAAAGTGAATAAGGGAGGCATTTTCTGAAGCCATGACAAGAGCCGAAGGAAATCAATTTCACTTGTTTCAAACGCCGAAACAAAACATTCGTGTAAAGCCGAGTTGAAATTGCTACTGATGAAATCAATTCGCTGGATTGGAGTCGACTGGAGTAGGCCCACATGTCAATGAATCAGTAGATATGAAAGAATAATAAATTATATGGCTCATACGCAGATGATTGATATAGATAATTGTGAAAATTTGTTTCAAATCATGCATGTTCTCACCAATTTATTGACTTCAAATCTGTACGATATTTTCTGCGGCACCAGATATATGAAATATATGAAATAATCTCAATTCCTAAACTGTTCGAAGTAAGCCCATTATTTATTTATTTATTTATTTCCTTTTTAAAGTTTAAACACAATGTTATGAATACGTATTTACAACAAAATTATGATAACAGAACTACAATTATATCAATTTGCAAGTTGAATAGGGAATACAATACTGAGTGCAAGAAAGAAACCTTGTGTTGGCACTCAGGGAAATTACAATAATAATACAGAATTGTCATGTGTTCATTGTTTAATCACCCTATCAACTATATGCCTATTTTATAGTAAATTGATACTCAAGAAATGAATAATCATTGAAATGATTGATAAGAAAAAACGTGTATAGTCTATATGCCTATACGGTCCAGAGAGACTGTAAATTAGTAACATCAATATATATTAATACTAATAGCAGTTATATCACAGACAAAGGTAGCTTCCTTTGTCTGTGTTTATATATAAGAGGCGTAAGGCCGTAAGCAATATTATCCTTGGCGTAGCTGATGCGCAACTCTATTGCAACTCATTTGCTCATATTGTTTTCATAGAACCAGAGGCACCATATGATTCGAGTCACATGATCAATTATTAATGAGATTTGTATGGATATATTTTATGATGCATCGTTTTGACTGTTAGAATGCAATTGACACGAAGAATTATCACGTGGTCACATGCTTAATGGCTAGTCAAAAACCATCCCAAACACGATAATCAGACATATACCAAAAAGTGAAGGAAAATTGGTCGTTATAAAGAAGCTTTCTCTCTCTCTCTCTCGCTCGCTTTTCTCTCCTCTATTTCACGCGTTAATAATAGGCTCCTGCTCGTAAGTGCTCCACCGACAGTTTACATGAAAACTAAATTAATTCCAAAAGAGAGATGTAGCAAACACCAAAAAGTGAGTGAGACGGAGAAAGAAAATGGCGATGATTGATGTCGTACCCTTTCTTTTTCGTCTATAAACTATAACGGGGTATAAACGTGCAATATTATGGGCGTATAACGACTACTATAGGAAACCAGCCGCCACTTTTCCATTCGCGGAGAGATTTAGAGCCCACCTGATTAATTTTAATAATGAACTTTGACAGTCATTTCATTTCAGTAGACAGAGTTCAATTATATTACAACAGTGCAATAAAACCAATATATTTAAACCCCAATATATATATACATATATTATGATGAATTGGATATTATGGATATTATTGATGGAATAACAATTTTATTGCACTTCAAACATAATGAGATCTGGAGATTTGCCTGCACCACATTGCTTTCTATTGTACTCAAGGGTGACATGCATTATTCCTACCATTGAAGAACTCAGCTTGTTTTTTAGCAGTCATGGTACTGGAACGCGATGGTAAAAATACTTTGAAATCAGAGGTATGAACTAAAAATGTTTTACCAAATCTTGGCTGCTACTCATGAATTTCTAAAACTTGATATGAGACATCCAAACAAAGTTCCCTTATTTTCCTCGTAGTTTTTCCAACATTCCTGGTGTGTTCAGAGTGTCCGTCTATAGCAAGAATACATTGAATACATATATTTAGGTATGCAAAATTCATTCAAATTTGAAAGGTATAACTCAAAATATAACTATTAGCCAAATCTTTTTTTGTTTATATTATATATATATATATATATATATATATATATATATATATATATATATATATATATATATATATATATATATATATATATATATATATATATATATATAATTTTTCATCAATTAAAGACACAGTATATTGGTTATGATAATTATTGTAATATTCTACATATTAAAGAATGTATAATGAATTGGATCATGTCAAATATAATCATTCAAAGCATTACCGGTACTATTGATAATCAATGAATAAAATATGCGAACTCTGGAAAAAGATTTCTCAGCATTGAGTGAGTGATTGAAGTTGAATTAATTTTGATCATTCCGAAAGATGCTGATGATTTCTCAAATTTCACTTGAGGATATAGTATGATACAATTCCTTTGTGATAGACCCTAATGGTGAGAGAAATGATATATCATTTCTTTTTGGTATGAATAATTAAATTGATAGAAGACGAATGATTTTAAATATTCAGTGAAATTGATGCAACCTTGTTTCACCCTCAAATTAGAAGAATCTTTACACCCATACATGTACAAATGGAGAGAACTCAATTCCATCAATGATAATTTATTCAATTATCATTTGAATTCGAGAATGATGAAGCATTCTTTCTGAACGGTGAAAAAAAGTATACGAGATAATATGAAATGAATGTCACTATGAACTCGGTTTGGAAATAATTATACCGATATATATATATATATATATATATATATATATATATATATATATATATATATATATATATATGTATATATATATATATATATATATATATATATATATATATATATATATATATATATATATATATATATATATATGTATATATATATATATAAATATATATATATATATATATATACAGTTATATATTGGATACCAAAAAATTGTAGTAGAATCACAAAAAATGTACAAATGGGCTTAATAACTATGTATAAACCTGATAAGTAAATAATGCTGATATTGATAAATAATAATTGAATGGAAATATCGAAGGACTGGAAAAATATCTGATATTATGAGTAAGAACAACAAGTTGAAGTATCAGAAGTGAATGTAATATGAATTTTCTGAAAAATAAATAATTAATTATAATGAATGGATGGATTAAAATAATGAACGAAGGGTTATGGAAATGAACTTGAATGATTGAGTGAAATTCCTGAACAATCTCGCAAAACTATGACTTCATCATTCAATAACTTATGTGTTTGGAATACCATATTGACTGAGAAATGTTGAATATTATTTATTCCAGATTACGTGTAAGTTTTAAAGTATGCACGAACATAGTTCCATAATAATATTTGTTATCGATGATATCGAGAAAATCAAACGATCGTTTCCACAAAAGCTAATAACTTGTTTTGAAAATTGACATATTTTATCATTTTTGGTTTGTCTTTTGGTTCACTTCTTCATTCACGACCTATCAGCTAAAATTGGAGGTAAACGCATTGATAAGACTCAGCAGGCCTATGCTTAAAATTCCTACTTTATTGCTTCATCTGAATTATGTTGTAAATCCCAAGAAAAGTAGACAGAATGCGTGAGATGTTTGTGGCAATCGGCTAAAATGTACGTAGATTCACTAGCAATGAGTATACACTCCCAACTAAACGGAAGTAAAACGATCGAGCGGAATTACTGAAATTAGCTGCAACGTTATACATTTATCGAATGATGCAATATTATGTTTTTTATCGTCTATCTCTTTCCTAATCGTATATCCTAATCATGGTGCACTTCCCATAGCTACATGTAACGGTTATATTTTCTGTTTGCAATGTCGCGACAGTCTCAATCACTCGTAAATACAAGTTTAAACTGATGTTATCCAGGTTTTGTTTGTTAAAGCCTTAGTTATTCGTTTTCTCTCTTCGTTGAATTGCATTTGAAATAAAAATGTGAGTAGGACTTTTCTTCCAGAATAGTAACACAAATCTTGAAATTGGGAACCCATATTTTGCTAGCACAAAAAGCTGAAACCTGCATGAATTACAATTGATAGTTGGTACATTTCTGTGAAAATGAATGAAATATTTCATTGAGTAAACAATGTTGTGGGCACTATTCAATGAGTATATATACATTCTCTTCTTGAATATCAAGGGAATTTATTTCAATTTTCATTATTTTACAAAAATTATCGTCCCATCTGCAGCACGAATAGGAATAGTGAAGGTTTATGGCGAGTTGACTCGTTGATGTAATATTAAATCTTCTCAATTATTTCCATCCAACGGTATTTAACAATACCAAAGTCCTATACGTCTTTAAACGTGACTAGATATTCTTTCCCAACTCCATTACTGTCTTTATTGGAAGTGAGAAGAGAATAAGATATGAACGGAGGCATCGTATCGTACAGCAGCAGAAAAGTGTATAAACCCAACAGATGGAAAAATGTTTCGCAAATGTTACAAGAAGCAACGGCGTATTCTATCGGTAGTGAGGGCAAAGATAATATATAGATGGTATTGCACGAGCGGCAGTGTTGTAGTGGGAGGGGGGGAAGGGATAGGAAAGACGATGTTGAGACGATGGTGGGGGGTGGTAAGGGCGGTAGGGAGGAGGGGGCGCATGCAGACACTTCTGTTGAGTTTCAGATTAAATCCAAACTTGGCTGTTTCTCAGCGGGTAGCGAAGGGTGAAGGCTGCAGGCGTGCAGGTGTCAGTAATGGGACTTGGCCGGGCCCCCCCACAGAACATGCCCTCCCCCCCTTCTTTCACTCCTCACCGTCACCCACCCACCCCCTTATGCCCTCTCCATCTTGTACACAGTTTACACAGACCAGGCTAAATGCTCATGGGGGTAGGATAATTATTGTTAGAAACGAGATCATAAAATTCGAGAGTTTTTTTATGGAACGGAAATTGCTTGAGAGTGTTTCTTAGTTACCAGGAGGCTTGAGCTAAATCTCAGTATTCTATATCATCTTCTTTCAAATGTGAGATTTCGAAATTCTGAAAAAGATCGTTGTTAGCTGAATTTTTGAATCTCAAACTCTCTCTATAAAAAATAAATATATACTTTTTTTCAATATTATGGCGAGATAGTCGTAACAAAGACATAGTGGTTATTCAAATGCTCTAAGTATTGTACTACGATCATTCAATCATATTTATGATCATAAAATTTATTAAATATTTCACACTAGGCCTATGTCCAATCTCTTTTTACTTTACCATCTATACCACCTCGATAGTACTTTTAGTATTTACCTCAGCCAATTCAAATTTATAACTGAACTCAAACCTCTCGAATAACTTCGCAGGTAACTTCTCAAATTTCACAGGTAGGTTTTTATTTTGAATATGCAGCTCTTACCACATTTTGTTTTCGTATAGGTTTTCAGAAGAAAAGTAGTCTAGTATAAATGTCTTTTTACCACCGCATAGTAAAATCCATCAAATTAGGGAGGAAAAGCTTCTCTCTGAAACAACGTAGAAATGTTCTAAAGTAATTATATATATAACCTAATTATAAATGTCTTAAGGATTCTCTCAGCGCTTGGAAAAAGAGAAAATCCTCTTACGCTCTGTATATATGTGGACATGGACTCATGGATTTATCTAATGAACACTATGGTTGAACTAGAAATAAGAGCAAAAGCGAGATGAACGAATTATTCACTTATATTTATCTATTGATTACAGAATCATCGGGCGTATCTGTTAATAATTTGACCCATTTTTGGATAGGCTGATGAGCAAATACGGATTGGAGGAACCATAGCGAAGGCTTCCAACCTACTCTTACGGAATTTTATCTGGGTATTTGTTGGTCTATTTGTTTATTTGTTCGTTTGTAAGCACTGCAGAGGTCACGTTTTGACTGATCAACATGAAACTTTTATTGCACACGCGGATTCATTCAACCTAGAACTGCTTAGTCTTTGAGTCAAATCGGTCGAACAATGTTTGAGGAATACCATAACAAAATTCCGGAGAATTCAATAAGATCAGACTGGGCTGGAAAGTAGAAAAAATGAAATCTCTCCCAAAATATTCAAATTGTAACTGAATGTGAACACCCGAAAGATACACATTATTTTTAACGAACCATCCGTTTTGAAGAAAATACATAATTTCCATTCATCAAATAGATTGAAATAAAAGTAGCACCATGTTGCCGAGATTCACGACTTTTCAGACTCGATAGTTGGCGAATCAAATTTATTTTATAGGCTATACGAGTCAAGTTCATCTTATTCATTGTACAAAGAATATGATGCGTTTGCCTAGTTCAACTTAATTTGAATAAGCGATAACGAAAACTTCCATCGCAATCTTACGGTCTGTGTGTGTTCTTTGTTTGTTTGTTTTTAAACACTGCACAGGTCGCACAGTTCGACTGATCAACATGAAACTTGTTCTGGACACGCAAAATTAATCAGCCTGGAGCTGTATAGTTTTTCAGTCAAGTCGGTAGGACTGGTTTTGAGAAACACCATCACAAAGTTTCTGAAACCCCTGTGAGATTGGGCTGGGCGAGAAAATTGGAAAAATAAAATCTCTTCAAAATATTCAAATTTTCACTGAATGCAAACATACGAAAGATATACATTCTCACAAATGTGTATTCTAATCGGACCATCCGTTTAAAACAAAATAATTTGAGAAATATTTTCCATTCATCAAATAGAAATAATATCAGCACCATGTTGCCGTGATTCACGGCTTCTTACTGTCAAGTCAAGTTTATTTTATACGAGTAAAGTTGTGTAGAGTTTTCGATTGTATGCATAGGCGTACTATATATAAATATCTCGCTCATCGTACAACGCATATGCAGTGTTTGCCTGGTTCATAATGATAGTGTAGAAGTATTTATTCAAATTAATTCATTTGATATGTTCGCCTGACGAGCGGAATGAGTTGTTCAATTTGAAATGTAAGGATTTTTCAGTTTGAATTGAGGAATTAAAAGCTCCTGCACTGAATGCCCTGGGAGAAAAAATTGAAAAGCGAATATAAGTGAACCTAAATGTGATTGTTAAATGTTCTTTGAATACGAAAATGTAGACACAAAGAATCGAAAAGCTTGTCAAGATCTACTTATCCATGTTTTGATGGAGGTGCCGGGTATTTTACGAATATACCTTCATGAGTCCTATCTGGACCCCCCCCACACACTTGGCACTTTCGACCATTAGAATGTCAAGATAGGATGTCTCACGAAGAACTTCTTGTTCGCACGTTGGTGAGTGGTGGCCGTGGTGACCAGGGCCGCCAAAATTATCAATTTGGTCATTTTTTGAGCATCTTTTATTTTCAGAATGAGGATGAGATATTGTTCCAGATATACATTTTGGTGGTCAAAATACGCTCTGAAATAATTGTGCATTCCCATTGTGACTTCGAAATCAAAAGTTGGTGATCTTGACCTCTTCCAGGAGTTTGGACTTAAAAGCAGAGTCAAATATATGCCTTCCAATGGTACTCAAAGGATACGGATCAATGAGTTTTACCATAAAACATAGCTAATCGTTCGGGAAACCTTGATTTGATTGGTTCAGGGCCGACCAATTCAGAAACCTTATTCAGTCACTTGATCTTTATGGCATGGGACTATACTTATGTAATTTGAAAAAAACGGTAAGTAGTAGGCCTACACACAAAATGATACAATTGTTTTCAAAACGTTTTTTTTTTTAATTAAAAATTCCGAATGTTGAAGATCAGGGGTAGGCCCCTATATATAAAAACCGAATTCCTAGTTTGAAAACCAAATTCGAGCGAACTCGAACCAAAAATCGAAAACCAGATTTGATATTGGTTCTTAATTTTTCGCTGGCTTCACGCAGAGTGCAAATCGTGTAAGTAGTATTCAACAATCAGGTAATTTCATAATATTCAATTCAATTTGGATGTGTTCTGTCATTACACTTTGAACGTGGAATAAATTTCAATTTACTAGAGAATTAATGCAATTATTCAATTCTCCGCTCAATAATATACTGTAATGCTTATTAGCAGTCAGAACTTGGACATTGACTATATTGAACACCAACGTAAGAGTGTATCCACATTTCTCCGTTTGTCCATATATTGAAATGGATATGTGGGCCTATATGTTCAAACAACCTATAACTTGTACAATAGTGCACCTGAATTATCCATCAGAATAGTATGAATCATAAATATGTTTTTATAAACATCGAAATCTTGATGTAGAATCATTGTTACCCAATGAAGGCAATAAGTGATTTGATAAGTGAATTTAGAAGCAGCACCTCTCGGTGTTCGAGGTGATCTATCATCAAAATCAATAAAAGTCTCGAAGTGGTAATTTACTGCAACGATTATAACATTTGCACATACGCAGCTCACAGCAAGTGTATATAGTCAATTGTGTCGATATTTAGCCATCGATTTGTATTGATTTTTATATTATAAATGATGTATAATACGTTCTCTCTTGGAACTTGAAAATAACATGATAGGACTTTAAATAAAAGTTGCATATGCTTCAATCCCAAGACTATCATTTGTTATATCATAGATCTTCCCACTATCCATAAAAATATTTCAAGATTCGATATAATTTCAAGATATTTGATTATTCTTCCTTTACCTTCTTTCATGTCAAGGAATCTTTACATTCCTTTGAATGTGATGAAATTCATTCACGTATTATCTCAAAACTGATTGAATTAAAAAAATAAAATGTCATATTGATTAAAAAGGATAACATTATCTTGGAGATGTGCACTTTTCATTCAATAACACTGGTTTCTGAAAATGTAAAAAATTAAAGATCCATTTCTCGATTTGTGTAAGCAAAGTGCACGCACTTCAATTAATTGTTTATTATATATACTATCATAATATAATATCTGCCTGTATAAATTTTTATGGCATTGCCACTTTGTTTACTTCTACTTGTATACTCGACTTGGCTAATACGTATTGTATATGTTTTTCTATGGAAAACCATGAATAAATACAAATATACTTTTCATTTCGAACAGGAAAAAGGCAGTTCCACAGCTTTATACTTGCACACAGAGTAAACGAGAAACTGATACAAATAGAATAATGTAAATCCTAGCAATAGCATTTTGCCGTGTACTATGTTCAAAAGTTAGGAGTGAGTGAAGAAATTATCAACACAAATAACGGTTAAAATTCTCAATAAGAAAAATTTAGATTCTACTTTCCACATCGAACCCCAGACAACCGACACATCAATTCTAGGAAGCCGTATCGGTACTCGGAGCCTGTCATTGTTGAAGCCCAACGTTTGTTCACTGTCTTCATCTTCCGTACTCTCACTGAATATTGGATACATATAAATAATAATACATGTATATATATATATATATATATATATATATATATATATATATATATATATATATATATATATATATATATATGATAATAAGTCACTTTTCGGTGATTTGCCCTTCCTTGAAACTAATTGCCGGCCACCACACCACAACGACTCCTGAAGATGGCTGAACGTTTTCAGCCGAAACGTCGAAACCCAAGGATCTTTCTAGAGCCACCAGTTGTTTCAAGGAAGGGCAAATCACCGAAAAGTGACTTATTATAATCTTCCTCCGGCCCTCAAAGTCTACGCTACAACATATTTATAAATGAAAAAAAAAATATATATATATATATATATATATATATATATATATATATTGTAATGCTGCTTAACGACCCCACCAACAGCTAAGTTATACGGAGGTACGAATGAGTGGGTGATAATGAAACAATGAAGTGATGATAGGTTTATTGAATATGTGGCACCCCATACTTCCTTCCTCCCCGGGTCGCAATTGTTGAGCTTGCCCCCCCCCCCACAACTTTCAAAACGTTCCGACGCCCCTATATATATATATATATATATATATATATATATATATATATATATATATATATATATATATATATCGTTGCGAATAACCTCGCTGTTGAAGCGCCGTAAAACAAGACAATTCATATATATCTATATATATATATATATATATATATATATATATATATTATATATATATATATATATATAACTATATATATTTATATCGATGTATAGTCCTAGTGCACGGCTTGCTAGTGTCATCGATGTCTATACGATATAACTATTTTATCAGGTAAAGCGTATTTTACTTACTTGGTCTATTCTCACATTATCGACTACAAAGTTGAACCAAAGTCGAAACCTTGGATTGCACGTATCAGGCCTTATGAATAGATCGTATTCGAACTCTGAGATGAGATCAACTCTCCCCAGATTACCTGTAAATAATAAATTACCATTTTAATGAATTTTTTTAATTTTCATAAATAAAATATACTTCGGCTTGATGTTATGGTAATTTAGGTTAGTCAGTTTATTTGGAAAGAAAAAGGTAGAGAGCGGCCGGAATATGCATCGTCGAGAGAAGAAAATATTAATATACGTCCCTAATGAAATTGATAATAATCCTTCATGAATCCTGATTCTTGGGATAAGAATAAATATATAACTTAAATGTTAGTGGGGCTTGTTTGGAAAAGAAAAGTAAGTTTGACCTTTATACCGTTTTAAGCGATTGTTCACATGAAATTACTGATCTATTAAACAAATTATATATAATTCTGAAATACACGACCCATGAAATATATATATATATATATATATATATATATATATATATATATATATATATATATATATATATATATATATTTAATATAAGCAATTATTCTAACTATTGACTACATCATGATCAAATTACATGAAATTAATGCCCATATATATTAAATATATATATTATACATATATATATACATATATATATATATATATATATATATATATATATATATATATATATATATATATGAACATATATTTAACTATTGAACTGATTGACATAAGTTAATCTATAAACATGTATATTTTATGTATGTACAAATGTTTCACTGAGTAAATATATTATTATCATTTATTGTTATTATTATCACTATAATTATGTTCTTATTAAATTATCCGTGTTAAACTATTCACCCCTATAGTATTAGCCTGATCATTTAGATTGCGAGTATTAGGTTGTCGTTAGGTCGATTGTTAGCTCAGCAACACCTCACCAATAGATGAGTTATTTCGAAGTACGACGTAAGTCTACGTATGGCTGTACGTATGGACCAATATTCAGTGATAAATAGACAATGAGGAATTACCTATTCAATTATTTGTTGATGTGATGAGGGCCAACATAATGATTCTTTTTTATGATTCTCAACGACCCCACCAATAGCTAGGTTATATGGAGGTACGAATGAGCGTGTTATAATGAAACGATGAAGTGATGATAAGTGAAAGGACGTGTACAAAAACCCATCTATTATACGGGACTCGAACCCACACCCAACGGTGGCTTCAGTTAGTATCGATAGCGATAGTTAACTTATATAGCCACCGGGACGGCTCCACCGGGGCTAATTAACATAATTAATCATATAAATAGTCTGTAACATTTCATATTCCATTGACTGAATGGAAAATAAATTAGCGTATTATCAGAATGCATTTTCAACAAAAAAAGTTGTTACGCATGTGGACTCGTATTAGGGGATTAATATGAAATGTCTTGTCTTGCGTTATTGGTAGTGTCAACGGAAGACTATACGTACTGGATGATATTGCACATCGAATTTTAGTTAGGCATACACTATGAAAGTATCGATGAAACCTGTAAAAAGGATTCTTTCTCAGTGTTCACATTTCAAAAAACACCTCGCAATAGGCCATTTAATGAAATCTTTGTATAGTGATGAAATTTCCTTTTGCCTCGCGTTTTTTTTCAGTGAATTAATTTAGATTCCCGTTTAAATACATTAAATCTGAAATTCCTTACAGTGAAAAGTCTACCCAGTTGATATACTAGTGGTAAATAAGATGAAAAAGTACAATATGAACTGTAAGAAGTGTTGAAAAATGGATATTCCATTTTGATTAGCAAAATAACGGAACATAAAGTAAACTTTGAGACTTCACAGTGCTTCATTCCACTCTATATTTCTTTGACGCGTTTCAGTCCAAAATGTTCAGCTCATTCAGGCATCCCTTTGCCTTTTGTGAAAACTAACAACTTGTAACTTGTTACTATAACAAGTTACATAAGCCATGTGGATGTCTCTGTAGGAAGTTGCGTTGGGTTACGTTCAAGTTTCCTAGTCCTTCTAGATCACAAAACAACAATCGCAAAGAGATAAATTGACTTTAAAAACACGAATTCCCATGTCTATACCCGAGATATATATCCGGGGTAGGCATAACAGACTAGCTAGCTGCTTTCCACCTACCGTCTTTTTAGTTATAATTGGACTAACGCACTTGGGCGACGGCATTTTTTCCTCATGCGCCCAGGATCAAAATTCAAAAAGAACACTTCACGTTCGAAAGCTTCATTTTGATTTATGAAAGTGGGTTTAATGCGTTGGCGCTGCGAGTCACATGTAGTTTGCGGGTTGGATTGAGGGAGACTTTTCGTAGGGAGGAGAAGGAAAAATAAAGCGAAGTGGAAAGAAGAAAAGTAAGTCTAGAAAAAGGGATCATGCATGCTCGGCTACCATCTGATGTATTTGCAACTTTAAGCTTGCCATTACTCTATTGGTGTCGTAGAGAGAGGGCAGCAATACTTCTTTCTCATCCTGCATCAAGAAGTGACATAACTCACGAGCTTGCTTGGCTTTCAAGACATAACCCAATTCGACGATGATAACAGGTGTCTCACCAGAAGTTATAAGAATGATCTGCCGCATAGTGTTAGGAAGCTAAGAAAGAGACATTCGTCTAGTCGCATTAGCTTTCAGAGATATAGAATAAATTCGAAATAATACTATTCTTTCTTCAACCCGAGAATCAATAAACTAACGGAGTATATAGACCCAATGATGATGATTCTTAAATTACAGCAAGATTGTTTCACAAATGAGAGGTTGATATGTTAATTATTAATATTTCAACCGTCAGATTGTTATATGAACGAACAAATGAGCGGTTGATAATGAAGCGATGAAGTGATGAAAGGTGAGAAGACGTTTTCAAAAACCCATCCCATATGCGGGAATCAAACCCACGCCCATTTGAATTCATTTTTCTGAAGTGGTGCCTTAGCTAAATGAGCCACGTCTGTTGATAGTTTGATGATATTCACAAAAACCAAGAATTTATGCGGGCTTCGAACCCGCGCCCAACTTGCTTTTAGTTTCCAAGGCAATGTCTATACGAGCGGCATGTACGACGAAGAGCAAATACGCCCATAATAGAACATCACAAACTTCCACAAACCTTTGAGGCGATATCAAGGGATACTAACCATGTGTTGGCGTTGGTGATCTACATTTTGCTTTTTATTAAATATTTTTAATGTTTTGATGTCGAAAGTTGCTGGAATGTTCGTAACGCAAAATGTGTCGAACCACGAATTTAAATGTAGAATTATCACGTACGTTACAATAGATGAGAGTAGATGATCGCGAGCTTCGTGAATATTAACTCTGTAGCTATAGGCTAAATCAAAATGACCCAAAGTTGTTCCAATTCTTGTTCTAAATTGCCTTTTCTTGAACTTTCTACAGCTACCGGATATTTGTTCTGTGTTTAACCATGTAGAAGACAAATGATAGGCCCATACGTGTATCTAAAGCGAAGACCGTTGATCGATCGTTGTTTTAGACAGATAATCAATTCCTTTGACCATCCACATATACAGTACAAGTGCTTGGTTTGTGCACGGTCGAATAAATTCAAGATTTCTAGTTTGTAACGAGACAAAGCATTGCAAGATGTCATTCTGTCAAACCCATGCACAAGACGTTCAAATGACGAGCTAAGGTCAAACAAATCGAGTTTATAGGAAACACAATCGTCACAGATACAGTCGATCCTTTTCCCTCAATAGTAATCGTTAAAACTAAAAACAATTGTTCATTTCAGGGAAAAGATGTCAAAAACCTTATTACTTGTGTGTACAGATGTTTTTCTTTTGCCCTATAATACATTTTGTATTTCCATGTACAAAAGCATATAATATAAAGATACTAATTAAGAGTACGTTTAAATGTAGAGAATATTCTATTTGAGTATTTAATTGAGTCTTATCTTTTGAAGAGATTTTTTCCTTTTTTTAACTCGATCTTTTAATTACATTTAACGTTGTTTCCACTCTTTTTAACAGTGAAAAAAGTAAGGTACGGTTGATTTATAATCCCTACTACGTTCAATTACACTCGGTATCAAAAGCACGGTATTTTGCAAAAAACTTTATTGATTATCCAGTTTCTTTCAACGGGTCAACTAAGCAGATAATTAGCATGCATGTGCACTCAGGTTGGCCAGAAATTCTCCGTATGTCAGCTAACTTGACCGCGACTATAGTAAGCCTTAGTACCACATCACATTGAGTGTGACCATAGAATAAAAAAATACTCTTTATTCTATGGTGTGACTTACAAATTATCACGGTAGTAATGGGTCGGGTGTGGAAGTCCTTGTAATTATTTTGTACGTGTTTTAAAGAGTGGGAATAGTACAGGGTAATTAGTGTGTGGTGCGAATATGAGAATGTACCCGGAGCAAAGCTTCAAGTGTTCCTCCATATGAGTCTCGTATTATAAAAGAACAACAACGTATATCAAATGATCTCGCATACTGTGTTATATTGAAAACCGATCTGTGTGTATCAGTTATACTTCTGCGGCGACATCAGCGAAAGCACGTGTAAATGTGTTTAGGTTGTATATGCAACTCCTAATAACTAGTTTTTGCAAGTGAATTGTTAAGTTAGGTGGTGGTGGTAGGTGACAGAGGTGGGAGGTGGTGGGTGAACTAGTACTGGGAGAGAGAGAGAGCACAGCTAGCTCTATTAATGACCATGTTTTGCCGCAATTCCCAGCCAAGCTCCAGCCTAAAGGGAAGCAATTAGGAAACTTTCTTGCACCAATTGGCGTGAAACTTGTAACGTATATCTTCAGGAATTACCCCCAGCCAACCCTTCCTTCGTCTCTCCTTGCTCCCTCCATCCGATCATTCCAACTTGCCTAACAAAACCAATTAAACCGTGCTGTTTTTAACGTCATGCTGGATGCATGGCGTTAATGTTTGCTGCCGGAATATATCACGACTTAAATATAATATGAGTTTGACATTTTAAAACTTTTTGCACTTTCAGATTTGAAAAAAAAAAATGAAAATGCAGCTTAATGTATTTTCAATACATGTCACTGAAAATCCAAGTTGTTGCTATTGCTAAGGCAAAACTTTCAACTGTTTTGCAAATTACTAATGTCAATGCTAATGATATATCGTTTGATTTATTTTAAATTTCAACACTGGTAAGGAATCGAAATAGAGTGTTCTCTGCATTTCTTGGTGATTCATGAGTCATGACTTAAACATCAGAAGGAGGTTAATGTTCACGCGCTAGAAACCTCCTCGACGACATCGAGGTCTTACGTATAAAATATCCAAGTCTACCGAATTACAAATCGCCTCGTTACCACAGCTTTCATTCCGACTTACCAGTTTCAAATGACGCGTCAAAGCACAGATGGCCTCGCTTCGCTTTTCCGCTCTGACCCGGAGGCCGCATAACCACCCTTGTTACGTTTCCAAGACCACCTTCATTCTCACTGTCGTCGCTATCTAGAATACAACAGAAAGCCACATACATATTAGCTGAAAACTCACTACTAGGTCGATCACTCAATCTAAAACGGAAAATTGTGTATATTCTGGCACACCTTATACAAATGGTACTAGAATGACATAAAGCCAATGACTTTACAAAGTTAAGTGATTTTTAGTTGGCTTACCCTCAGTTTCCTTGTATAACTATGTTCTGAGTGTTCGAACACGATTCTAGAACTGAGAGCATATTGGGTTTTATATACCTCACTGATTGATTGATTGACTGATTGACTGACTGATTGATTGATTGGTCGAGCAGATACTTGAACGTGAAGAGACTTTCCGTTAACGGCAGTGTCGAGGAATGCATTTAAGGTCAGAAAATGAGGGTGAATGAAGACCATCCCCGTGGCACAGTTAACTGTCGGTTACTGCGGTAGAAACTTCAGTCAGATCGAACATGGGTTCGAGTCCCGCTTAAGGCATGGGTTTTTGTGAACGTCCTTTCACCTATCATCATTTTATCGTTTCATTATCACCCGCTTATTCGTATCCCAGTATAACCTAGCTTTTGGTGGGGTCGTTCAGCAACATTGAAGAAAAAAGAGGACCCTATATACAGTTTCTGAGTTGTCTCTATATTATATAACTAAGAGCTGAAAGGTATAACATTATAGTGTAAAAGAAAACAGCCTAATCTACTAAACGACTAAAGGTACGACACAGACAGACGCGAGAGAGTCTTGATGTCAATTCAATCAAGTATAAACATCCTCCTCGCTAGCTCTCTTCGTTTCGAAATGGACCACATCCAAGAGTATTGCTATTATTCATGGTGCGCGATGAGCATGAAGAGCCAGCCATCGCATCTATAATGTCATCAATAGGATAGCTACAAACACAGCACACACACACAACGGCCAAGCAAACATTGTCTCTAATGGTAAATTGCTATTTGAATTGTTGACAATCTGCTAATAATTATGTAGACTGACTGCACACCCTTCTGAATGGATTGAAGTGGTCATATTATGATGCATTGTCAGTAAACTATGCTCGCTATTTGGGTGAGACCAAGTAAATCCATCACAAACAGTATTGTGTCACTAACAATCAATGCCATGTAGATTTCAATGGCACCAGTGCACATTAATTACAAATATTAGAGAATTATTATTGTACTTTGGCTATGAAGTGGGTTGGTTGTTGGGAAGAAGGGAAAGGGGGTGATATAGCTAGAGTGAATTTATTCTAAATGGATTTTATGAGGCTTGACTACCATTCCCGATCTATATTTGGCAACATCGTTGCGTTACAGTGTGCTATTTATACAGCCACATGATGAAGATTAAAATTCAACCCCATTTTATTACATTATAAAAACGAATTGTTCAATAGATTTAGATTTGACTGAATGTTATAGAGAATGCTATAGTTGGGTACATTCTACTCAAATAGCGATATCATGAATTTTACATTTATTGTATTTGTAAAACCACTGTGAACTGAAGCAAATGAAACTGTTGACCCATTACTGGTGTCGCTAGCACTGAATAAAATACAATTAAAAATGCATTCATAACTCAATTGTTACTACAACGTGACGTGTGAACGAATTCGTGAAAACTGCCAAACCAGTGGCTTGGTCTGGATCCGTTTCAATATTGTGATTTGGTATCTAGCTATTTTATCAATGGTAGATTATCATCATGTTCAGCTATTTGTCAGTTCGTATGTAAATAATTTTACATTGTAGTCGGCTCGACTCTGTCCACCAGATAAATGATGAGCATCGTGATGGTATCGGCACGCACGGTCCTAGGCTCGAACCCTGGAAAGAGCACGCCCTCACTCGTTGTTTGGGATGACCCTGCCACCCAGCCCCCGTCTCCCCTCTCTCGCAACCCTTATCTCCACAGCCCAAGTTATCCCGCAACTATACTGTCCTTCCTTTACCCGGTCACAAACTCGATGCAAACGGGACAGAGGTCAGCCCTCTTCAACATCAAATAATAGGAATAATTCAGTGGTGAATATAGACTAGAGAAGGGTCCAAGATGAAACATAACTCAGCTTTTGTGCATGAGGGGTGTGAGATCAAAACTACTCGCCATCGATCTTCAGCAAAATCATTCACCTAATTTCAACTTCCAGATTCAAGTGGACGTATAGTGGCATGCATGGCTACTACGTCAACTATTTTGAATCAAGAAGCGTAATGAAGATTGACGACTAATTTATTGTTGTAACAGAATGATTTTTTTAAATTTGTGTCAGCTATTGATGAATTGTATCAATTCTATATCAATTTAATCCAAACAGTGAACACAATGGCATAATAATATCTCATTTTTTTGACATGAAAAATCGCAATATGTAATTGTATTCAAGATTATTTGGCTTGACTTTTTTGGATTTATTGTAGTGTAATCACAGTATTTCCGTGTTAAAAATGACTTGGCTGTCAACAAAAGTTCTCGTATTGAAGATAGATGACCATTATAATATCTGATTACAGTTTGACGTTCTTAAAAACCGAACGGTAGGTTATTACTTGAAACTTCATTTTCATGCAAATACCAGTAATGTTGTACCAACTCTCTCAAAACCTATCCTAAGAAATTTGCCTCGTCTCTGAGGCATAATACACACGTTAATTGTGAACTTATAGCGAAAGAGGGAAGGAATCGGTCATGGCCGATAGGAAACCATTCCAGTACGGTATCCACTTTCACGACAGAGGGCAACACGAAAAATCTCAGTCAGAATTGGAGACCAGCGATAAACCAACATCGGAATCATGAATGACGGTTCAGAGTGCTATACCAACTGATCTGACAGTCTCAGTTATAGTTGAGTAAGTGATAATAATTTATTGAATATGTCGTAGAGTCAGGTAAGCAACCTAGACTTGGCGATATTTGAGTTGAATCATCCTCTATACATATACATATAGTTGCGACGAATAAGAACTATGTCCTTGTTTAACAATGAGATAGCATTACATATACAAGGCAATTAATGTACTTTGATATAAAAATACACCATTCTCGGAATTACTTTGTCATTGAGTTCAGACTTTAATTATTGCAATTTGTGAATATGAAATTATAGCTGGCTTCGTTATTATCAATTATACGTTTTTCGTTATAAGATAAAGTGAAATTTAAGCGGATATTAGTAATTGGGTATAATTATCGAAGATTCAAAGATTGTTCTTATCACTTTTAACTTAATCAGGTAACATATTTAGCAGCTGTATTGTATTCTGACTGGTTCACTTCTAGCTCGAGTTAATGCATTTATCTTTGAGCTGCTCGTGAAGATCGTTCTCTTTTGACATTGAAATGAGATTTAATCCGATCTATGGGAGCAACATGCTGAGATCTAGAGGATAACATTATACTAAATCCACATTGTATTATAGTATACCCCCTTCTGTATCGCTGAAAGAATTCCTTAATGGATTGCAACTTAATTCGTTCTTTATCTCACAAATATTGATTCTGTAGTATTTGTCTAGCGTCGCTCGCGTATGTATCGATGCACTATTATTGCATTGGGAAGCCAAACAAGCTTGTTTGTCGCTTCAAAGAAAACATGAGATTATCTCATGGTCTAAGTTTATTCCTGGTATTTAATGTCTGACCGTCAGGCATACTAGTTCTCGTTCAGCTCGCGCATGACGTCACTTTGTGCACACTATTCGGCCGGAACACGGATCACGCCATATTAAACTTACACGCGTCTTGCTAACGTTCATGTTATTTACACTTTTGAATATTTAATTTTATGATAACGTTATTAGATGAGCGTAGCGAAGATTTTCATTCCATATACCGAAAAATTTTGGGCTTGGTTTTTATGTTTTTTTTTTTTTTTTTTGTGTAATTTTGTACGCGGCATACAGGTCAGTAAAAAGTTTCAATCAACTCGAAACTTTTTTTAAAAATTGATGTTATACCAGAATAGGTTGGGATTGTTTTTCAGAAAAATCGGTCGGACGGTTTTTCCGGAAAAAAATTGGAAAGTATGGAAATTCCCCATAAGAATAGGCCAGGGGAGAAATACTTGGATTTTTTTTTTTTCAAAAGCTCTCAAATTTATACTGAACGTGAGAAGAACCATCATACACATTTTAAGCGACTTATGGAACAATCGGATGTGAAATAAGGAAGAAAACGCATTTTTAATCTACTTTTTCACACATCAATAAAAGCAATTAAGAAAGCAATTAAGAAACTATTAAATGTGAGCAACAAGTGTCACCAATAAATTAAAACGTTTAAAATCTGTGATGGATATGAAGAAGGCACTGGTATAATTGTTTGGAAACCAAGGTCTATATACCAACAGACAGCCGCGGTTTTTTAACCTTTGAAGTGATCCATGGCCTGTATATGTACATTGAGCTGACAAAATGTTCTTAATTCTACATTTCCATACTTCTAAGCTCATCTCACAACGCATATAAGGCGTTTTCCTAGTTAATAACATCGACACGTAATATTGTGTGAAAATTGAAATTTTTCGCGAACTATTATCTCTGTATGGATACTTAATTAGACAAAAATCATACTCTTCAAGTGATAGGCACATAGTAGATACCTCAGTGCAACATCAGTATGTACTGTTGGAATGAAAGTCTAATGAATTGAAAATGAATTGTATAGTTTGATAGCTTTGTCAAGATTCATACATCAGTGACATAACAATAATTGCATAGTGATTGTATCTTTTATATTCGTGTGAGGACACATGCGCAACAATAAGTGATATAAGAAAACTAGATTATAGGCCTACACATTTCTTGAATCTTGAAAATTCATTCTCATTCTAGTACAAATGATGCATTATCGTGTGAACATAGAGATTTAAATATTCAACATAGACATACAGTATACAAAATTGGACAATTATTAATTAGATGAGCGTAGCGAAGATTTTCATTCCATATACCGAAAAATTTTGGGCCTGGTTTTTATGTTTTTTTTTTTTTTTTTTTTTTTTTTTTTTAATTTTGAACGCGGCATACAGATCAGGAAAAAGTTTCAATCAACTAGAAACTTTTTTTTCAAATTGGTGTTATACCAGAATAGGTTGGGATTGTTTTTCAGAAAAATCGGTCGGACGGTTTTGCCGGAAAAAAATTGGAAAGTATGGAAATTCCCCATAAGAATAGGCCAGGGGAGAAATACTTGGAATTTTTTTTTTCAAAAGCTCTTAAATTTATACTGAATGTGGAAAGACCTATCATACCTAATTTAAGCGATTTATGGAACAATCGGATGTGAAATAACGAAGAAAACGCATTTTTAATGTACTTTTTTACACATCAATAAAAGCAATTAAGAAAGCAATTAAGAAACTATTATATGTGAGCAACAAGTGTCACCAATAAATTAAAACGTTTAAAATCTGTGATGGATATGAAGAAGGCATTGGTATAATTGTTTGGAAACCAAGGTTTATATACCAACAGACAGCCGTGGGTAAACCTTTGAAGTGATCCATGGTCTGTATATGTGCATTGAGCTGACAAAATGTTCTTAATTCTACATTTCCATACTTCTAAGCTCATCTCACAACGCACATAAGGCGTTTTCCTAGTTAGATGAGCGTGGCGAAGATTTTCATTCCATATACCGAAAAATTTCGGGCTTTGTTTTTATGTTTTTTTTTTTTTTTTTTTTTTTTTTTGTGTGTAATTTTGTACGCGGCATACAGGTCAGGAAAAAGTTTCAATCAACTCGAAACTTTTTGTACAAATTCGTGTTATACCAGAATAGGTTGGGATTGTTTTTCAGAAAAATCGGTCGGACGGAATTTCCGGAAAAAAATTGGAAAGTATGGAAATTCCCCATAAGAATAGGCCAGGGGAGAAATACTTGGATTTTTTTTTTCAAAAGCTCTCAAATTTATACTGAATGTGGAAAGATCTATCATACCTATTTTAAGCGATTTATGGCACAATCGGATGTGAAATAACGGAGAAAACGCATTTTTAATGTACTTTTTTACACATCAATAAAAGCAATTAAGAAAGCAATTAAGAAACTATTAAATGTGAGCAACAAGTGTCACCAATAAATTAAAACGTTTAAAATCTGTGATGGATATGAAGAAGGCACTGGTATAATTGTTTGGAAACCAAGGTTTAAATACCAACAGACAGCCGCGTTTCTTAGACCTTTGAAGTGATCCATGGCCTGTATATGTACATTGAGCTGACAAAATGTTCTTAATTCTACATTTCCATACTTCTAAGCTCATCTCACAACGCATATAAGGCGTTTTCCTAGTATGGCAATTATTATACAAAGTAATAACGAATATGAGCAAAAATTAATATAGAACTCGACGAGTGGATGAGTCAACCCGCTGGTGTAGTAACATACACTTAGCTTCCCGATTCAATCAATCGTATCATCTTTTTTGTCGATTGAAATCTACGCTTTGAAACCACATTCGCTATCCCATAGTAGGCCTATGCAGCCGGCCGGCCGGACCCAGTGAAAGAAGTGTGCACAAGTTGACGTCACGCTACCACTGCTCGACGCTGTTACATGCGTATGGGCAGACCTTGTCTACCAAGAATATACTTAGACTACGGGATTATCCAGCTGTGCACATGCATGGATATACCTCTCACTTAACGAAACACACGCGGCTTCCATTTTAAGAGCGGGGGATATATAGACAGCGTGGATATATATCTGCGTTGCCATCGCGCTACGTCTCTCTTGGCACGTTTATCTTCTCTGAAAGCAATTCTACCTCCCCAATTCCCCTACACTTTTCTTTCTTCCCACTCTTCTTCGCTCGGTTCTTTTCTCTTCTTCACTTCTTATCTCTTTATGTAAATTTTCTCACTTACTACAAGGTTGAAAGCAGCCAGTGCTCGCTCGCTAGCCTTTGGTTCGTATTCGTATAGCCAAAAAGCGGAGGTGGGACAAGAGAGGTTGTCCTTTATTGTCCAAACTATTACTTTGTTATCAGAAGAAAACATTGCGATTTCATTCTCACGTGCCTGAGATGCGATGGGCTTTAGAATTGTATTTCCAAAGGCTGTAAACTAGATTCTTTATCCCATTTCGAGCCAGTTTAATATAACGCGATTATAAGACCACACAAAGGCAATTGGGACGCATATAGCGCTTTAACGCTACCATTGGCTCTATCACAAATGTCTGCAATTTCGACAACTGGAATATTTAACTCTGGAAAAGAACCTCAATTTATTTAATCGCATTCAGGTTTGGTTTTTATTCAATTGGAGGCGAAACTAGAGGAACCTTCCATACTATACTATCGCTTTTCGGTCTCAATATGTGTACCTATGTAACTTACAGTTACACAAATTTAATAGCGTACTGTTTTTAAATCATGAAGTACTTGATTATCTACAAAATTCATCACAATGAGACTTAATTATTAAGTTTGTGTATTAATTTCGACCTTGTGTTCACAGATTTTCAAATACTTGCCAATATCAATATATCGTCAACAATAGAATATTGATCAAAATAACCTGATGCCAGAACATGTGCATTTACTACTTATGGGTATTGAATTAATCACGGTATATAACATGGAATCGATTTTGCTACATCTTTTGGTTATTTTCATCTCAACCTCCACGAGACTTTCATCAGAACTAATTTTATCGGTCGAGTTTCTCCTCAGCTCTCTAAGAATCAAGAGATATTTAATAACCGTCGGGTCTTTTTAATTAGAAATGAGAATGAGAACAGTTTGCATCTGCTCTCTCACTCTGTCACAAAACTCTTTACTTTGGCTTTCTCTCTCTTTCTCTCTGATAATATATTTAATATAAACGATTACCGAGACTTGGCGTCACTAAAGTGCAGCACTTTAGTAAGTGCATACTGCTCTTCTGAGCTGTAGCTGATGTGTACAGACTTGGTGCGAGTTCGAGTAGGTCACAGAATTCAATATTTCATTTTAATTAAATGTGTTGGCAAGGGCCAATATACTGTTTAATGTACGCTGTGTACTTTAACGTACGCTATGAAAACAAGAGGCATTTATATGCATGGCTTTAAGCCTGATCAAAACGCTATCGAGCTACAGCGACAATGTTCACAATTTATTGGATTCTCATTTCGGTGGGGTATACACATTCAATACATTTCGAAAGGTGGAAAGAAATATTGCGATATCAGTATTGAAATTGCATTATTTCGAATGTAAATGATTTAGTAAACGAAAATCGATACTAAATCCTTGCCCCGTTGCAATTTAGAGCATAGTGATATCCTTGTTTAATATTGTAGGTTTCACAGATCGCATTGAAGAATTACTCAACAGTGTATCGAGATTATAGAATTTCATTGATGTATTGTAAATTGTTTGCTCATTCACTAATGTAATTCCGAATCTAAACAAACATTAAAATCGGGTCGAATTCTGTCCCGGATTCTATTTGCTATTATGGTCAAGTGAAAATATCAAATAGATGAGAATATAGAAGCTATACGTACGGAGAATGGGGGCATGTGGTTTGATGCTCATTTACCCGAACAGGGGTAGCGGGAACGTCTCAACTCGTCCGATTCTCAACTCGTCCGAATTTCTCAATTCGTCCGATGTCTCAATCTGACCGAATCTCAACTCGACACGTTTAAGTAGGGTCTATCGACACCCAGAGTACGATCGTCTCATTTAGACCGATTATCACCCCAACCGATTCGCAACTATAGGCCGAATCTTGAGTTGATCAAATCTCAACTTGAATTTTTAAAAATAGAGCCTTTGTAGTAACAGTCTCAACTCGTCGGAACCTCACCTCTTTGAATCTCAGCTTGCCTTAATCTCAACTCGACTTGTTTAACAAGTGGTTAGTCAAGCTCACAGTACGATCATCTCTACTCGACCAATTCTCAACTCGATCGAATCTCAACCCAACCAAATCTCAGCTCGTTCGAATCTCACCTCGGCCGTTTTACAATTTTATACCTGCTTTAGACGAGTTGAAATCGGTCAAGTCAGGACGTATAGCCGGGTCACGCGAGTCACATGCATGTGCCATGTAGCTGTAAAACTGACGTAATAAACGAGTAAGCGTGAATCCCTTTGTACAATACAATCCAACAAAAAGAAGCGACCCAAAGTAAGCAGCAAGGTATTTACCCAATATTAAATAAACTGCATCGTAGGGAAGGAACCAGAAACTTTTCATTCTTTCAGTAGTGACAAAGTTGCTTAGCTTTCTCCCTTCTGGTTTGAAGACTATACTACCCAATTTTCCGACTTTGGTAAACGTGATAAGAACATAGTCCTCTCGCCCCTTCCTTTACTTTTTCTAGCTCCCTTCTCTCAGTGACACCCCTTTATTGACATAAGAGGAACATCGGGACGTGCGATTCCATTCAAAGAAAGAGAGAGAGAGAGAGAGAGAGAGAGAGAGAGAGAGGGGGGATAGGGGGGGAGAGGTGTGGGAGGTGATGGACTGTCTTGTTCACAACTGATTGAGAAATGACCACACTGCAATTCCATTTTTAAAGGAACTAGGAAGTGAAATGTGTCAGCATGATGAGAGATTGGCAATATCCTAGACGCATCCTCTAAAACGGAAAATAAATTCGACGCAAATAAACTCGTCGTTGACGCTTTGTCAAACCACACAATTCATTCATTTCAAGGTAAGGTATCAAAGAAGGCTCTACACCACCGAACAAAAGTTTCTCTGAATTCGAAACTGAATGTTATGACATGAATATAAGTATATGTATATATATGGTTGTGTATGATTAGTGAGCCAACAAACAGATGAATACACATAAAACATACCATGCATTTTGGTTCACTTAAAAAGAACAATGCCTTGACTGTAGTATACCAGTAGTCGAAACATGAGAGAATGTGTGTTGTTTCTCAGTTCTACCATCTATGGTTGTATGTACCTCGCGTTCAAAGCTGTACAGCTATAAAGTGTAACTTCTCTCGATAATGCCCCGTTCCAACTTTTCTCGTTTGAAAGTAATGCACTCTCTTCCTCTCTCTAATTATCCATACCGTCCAGGCAAAGCACATGAACACAATAGTAGAATCCAACGGGCATTCAGGCAGCAAAACAAATTCAAGCCAAGTAATCTCTTCGTGTAGGAGTCTTGTTATTAATATGCTAGCGATACAGAATCCTACTCTATGTTTGCTTGAATACTTGAAAGATCCATTAGATTTTCCTCGGGAGACTCGGAGAAATGATTATTAGTTTTTGTGAAAGTTGCGAAACGTGTTTTTTCAATGATTAAACTAATTAACCCAGCGTCTGACGGATAACGATGAATAGATCTGAAGTTTCACTAAAGAAAGAATCAAGAAAGAACGAGGAAGATATGAAGAAAGAACAATGTATCTTAGTCTGGAGTTGATCATAGAAATATGAATATCTTCTACTACGTATGCATAGTGGTATATTTCAAACTAAAACCTGGTTTGAGATCCTATTCACTTTCGAAGCTGCAAATGTACACTTTAAAATTGGAATGGAGTGGTTGGAGTAAGTCACGCTTTTCATGGGTATTATTCTAAATTGATGTTTGATTTTTCTGATAAATTGAATTCTGACATGTACGCCTAGATAGATTATTTGATGGAAATTTTCACTTCTGAAATGACATGATCAAGATAGGTGGTCGAGTGACTAGCACACTGAACCGTCATACAGAATACCAGGGTTAGTTTCCCACTATGGTCGATCATGCTGACAGAAGTGGTTTTCCTCTGTCGTTCAGGCTCATACTGGGGTGGCTCCTTATCAACAAGCCACGACCGATTCCTTCACAATATCCTAGAGCACCTAATAAATTAACCTTTCATTTCATCATCCCATCACCTCATATATCTTCACCGACATCTATAGAGATTAGTCATCAGTACAGTGCGTCAGTTAACTCAATATGAATGAATGGGAGAAGCTATGTCACTCCCATTTCTCTACCAGAACGATCCCACGGCATGGTTAGAAATCTAGTGCTGGGTCAACACAACCGCAAATCTCTTTCCACTCTTCGTTATCACCATTTTTATCTTCCCAATTTTCTCTTAATTCACTTAGATCCTATTCGATTATGTTAGTTCCAACATATCGTCAAGTTGTGTAATGCTGTCATGTTTGCCAATCGACTCAAATCGTACTTTTGTAATCTATTCTTATATGAACATTGAAACCATCAATTATAAATCACACATTCAATCTTTTACTTGGGCTCCAACAATCAATTAAATTCCAGTTCATTTTCTGACACATCTTATTTGAGCAACATAGATGTATAGACAATGACCACTTATTGAAATTATTATTGGGACAATGTAATTCCGGCTATTTGAATGAAGTATTTGGGCCTGAGGAATAGAAAATAATAATGTGAAGCCCGCGTATAAGAACATATGTACTTGTGTGCTGTTCCAACCTTATGATTCAGGTCAATAATGAGAATGATGATAATAATTCTTCAGTGTATAATAAAATGATATTTGGGGACAAAACGAGCTCGGATATTCATTATACATAATGAAGAATAATGTAATATTTATAAAACCTGAATTAAACACAAACTTGAGCATCAGATATTTCATATGAGTCACTTTGAATAGTATTTACTGCCTCCTAAACGGATCTACACATACATTGTGCTGAAGTTGAAACAAGGTGGCAGTGAATATTCGGATTCTGAAAATTCCGAAACAAATCGTTCGGAAGGATTGAAAGTGTATCGAACTCAATTGCAAACCCATTATCTGCACTTCATTGCATCGTTGACGTTAATGCATAATTTCATCGGTCCATTCCAAGTTTTCAAACTCATAAAATTAATCATGTGTGCTCATAGTATTTGATTGAGGCAAATCTTGACGTCTTTGAAGTAGGCCTCTCACATATCAGAACTATAATTATATTATTTTACCATTTGTTAGTGCTTCGACAGTAACCGTAAGTACCATACATTTTTTCGTTAATACCACTCTAGTATGGCCGTTATAAGGTGTTCTTTCCACACCTTCAATCAACCACCCTTCAGTGTTTGACGCTATTTTCAAATTCTCTAACCACATAAGATCAATGTATGATCGCCATTCGCCAGAGCCCTTGCTGCCTGAATGCTATAGCTCTGTAACCACCAATTTGATAACAAACAAACAACCGCATAAACGACCACCTAATTCCTTTAATTCAACGAGATATAGAACACTAATATGAGGTAATGAAGTTGGAGTATACAATTAACAGGTTTGCGTCCGATGCGAAAAGTGATAGTTTAGCATTCATTCTAAAGCGAGGTGATCTGCACAGAGTTACACTAGAATTGTTTTGTAGTTTGCAAGAAGCTTTTGATTGTAGAGAACAAGATACACATGAAAAGCATCTGAAACATTCAATGGAAAGTTTTTACTACGTGTAGCTATATCGTTTTTGCACAAGCACCAAGAAAGCGAGACACATTTTTTTTGTTTTGGTGGAAGGGCCGTGATTTTTTAATCTTCACAGTTTTTGTATTCCCTACTGTATTTTTTACGCATTTCAAACTGTGTATAACTTTTTGAATTCATATTTCGTTCAGTGATCATTGCTGAAAGCATGAAAACTATTTCGAAATAATCAAATTTTAATAATACGCAGATGGCCAGCGGCAGTTTAAATTCCTCTTGCCCACCGGAATTTCACTCATTTGCATGGTATAGGCTATAGGGCAGGCAGGCATGCATGTCGACGTTGTGTTTGTTTGCTTGATATGGAAACAATATCACAATTGGCTTGAAACAGACCCATGAGACATAAAGAATTATTCGCTATACCATCACTCTTCTTTTCAGACTAATCCAAAACAATTACATTTACAAAAAATGATATTTTGGCGATTCCCAAATCTTTATTAGACGCGCTCAATTCTCGTAAAACCATTCATAACCATTTCAAGTCATTGTATATAAACATTTTTTTTTACCTAATCTTCTTTTGTACGAGTTGTTTGTGTTTTCCGTCTGGAAGCCAACTCAAGTCTGTAGCTAATATGATGCCAAACAGTTATCATTGCATTGCGCATTGCAATATATCAACATAATTATCCTGAAACAGATTTGAGCCAGTGCCAAAATAGGCTACTTTATTTCACAAGAAGTAGGCTGTGTTTCTGAGGCAATTGCATGTATATATTGCAAACAGTACGACATTAGACAGAGAGTGGAGCTAGGGCTGGGCGGATTCTAATGCAATTTACAAGCATTAAAGTAAAACACGTCTGTCTAGTGCTAAGAAAATATAGCTATAGCTGCTAGAGACGGAAAAGCATTATGCTGAAGGCTACAGGCGACACGAGAACATACTTTCAAAAATCTTCAGCTTTTGAATGTCTCAAAAGTGTTGATGTCGCAGATGTTGTCTGTGACTCGACATAGCACCATACCCATTATTTCCATAAAAATTGGATAAGCCATGTAAAATATTCATTACGAAAGTATGGTACCTTCGTTTAGTTTTCAAAATTGCGTAGACATTGTGAACAGAGTGAAATATGTTAATGTTAGTATACGGTGAAACAGTGCACAAGGAACAAAACTATACATTAAACAACGTATGGAAGTACGTTCACCAGATTTATTTACCTGCATTGTGTCGGGTATCAACCATACAAAAATGAGTAAAATTATCGATATTCTTGTGTAGAGGAAGGGAGAAAATTGTGAACTTTATCTAGTCTTTGAATAATGATGTAATGGAAATGACGGTACTGCCATAATTTAACTGTTTCTTATGAGGAATAATATCGTTTCATTGAATTTTGTTCGAAACATGAATTACCGTCATAAATGCGGGATAATCAATACAAACTATACAATAGTTCACGAACCATGTGCAGGTTTACGAGGTAATAAACCAATTGAAGAGTGTCGAAGTATTTTTGTATAACCTGGTAAATATAGAATATTTTAACTGTTATCTGACTGTCATTCTTAGATGTGAGCGAATAAACGAGTTACGTAGGCTTTCTATAGTTTTCCTGAAACAAAAAAGCTCATCTAGATGTTTTCATACCACGTGAATATGCCTTGTGTCCCCACAGAAAACCAGAGCGTATGGTGGGCACAATTATACAACAAGACATTGTGACTGGCCAAATTCCGACTGGTGGTGACACCACATCTGAGCAAAGTATTACACTGTTTGCAATGTCAATTGCAATGAGTTATATCAGTTTTAAAGAGTTATAATAATTTGAAGATACGTTTTGTCCATGTTAGTATTCCTTATTGTTCTACAAAGATCTAAGCAAATATATTTAACTCATATGCATATTACCCAATAGTGGAATGACCAACAAAACTAAGATCTAAACGGACAACTCGTTGAAGTTATAATTATTGCTGCGTATTATTTTTCGAAAACAGGAGTTATATATGTATATATATATATATATGCCGGTATTATGTTCAATTACATCATCATTTTAACACTCCTTACTATTAGTTAGAACCACTTGTAGAATATTTAATCCAGTCCTTTCTACATTAACTCTGTTATAGAAACCTCACTTCGCATTGGAAGAACCTGTATTATTTCCCCTTCAATTATTATATTAAGAAAACCCTTCGCAATCTATAGACTCTAACCATACAGTCCACTAATTCTGTATTCGAATTCAAGATTCATTATTTTGTAATGTCGAGCTAATATCTGGTAAATGGAATTAACACATTTCATGCAGTCGACGAAATGATGTGCCATTAGCCCATTAGAAGTCTCACATTCATGCATGATCCTCCATCAAGTGTTGGTTTCGCAGGTCCCTGAACTAGATGGAGATTTGATATGGCCCTAGAGCCATGACTGGTTAAATGAGTAAACTAGACCTAGAGAAGCCGTTCCATAACAAGAAGTGGAGACATCACTGACTGGATCTCGTCATCAACCTTTATAAGTTATGTCTAGCCCCCGGTGGCCAACTATGGAGGCTATACGGAGTGATATATTATTCACTGGTCATAACGGCCCCCTAGCAATATACCCATAAAACGACCAACACCTAGGTGTGAAAAGTATATGATTGCTAGATAAAACTACGATACTACACACATTCACCATATATTTATATATGTGTATATATATATATATATATATATATATATATATATATATATATATATATATATATATATATATATATAATAAGTACTGCGTTCAATATATAATGAAACTATCTTAGGGATTAGAATATAGAATATAAGAATATTTTATATAATGATGAGCCATGCAGACGTTTCCGGAGACTTGTTGCTCTCTGCTCCAGAGTGCTCCACAAATATAACAATGATGATAAATATAACAAAATTATAACAATGAAAACCGTATCTCATCAATATCGCTGCCGAATGGCTGGAATATCGAGAAGTCAAGGCATTGAAATGTCATAAAGTGAAAAAAAAATGGTCCCGTGTATGGAAATAATATTTGAAATCAATTAATAAAACTATTAGAGTAACAGATGAATTGAATGATAAAAATCGAAATGATAACGATGACAAATGACCAAAAATTAAGATTGAATCAATATATAAAATACTACCGACATGTATATTTTTCAGATTAAAATGGTTCAGAATACGTATTGGTCTTGTTTGTAATCTGTTACAGACAATTTGATGACACCACTTTCATATTTTTATCTTGGTGAATAACATGAATTTTCGATAGAACATGTCTCCAAGCAGTTTGTAGGTGGATGCTTTTGTATCTTCGGTTCATTTTATTAGGACATTTCTCGAATCCGATTGCCTCACTGTACATGCATGTGAGGTGGTGGTCCACAGAGGCTGAAGATTTTATGTTATTGAAATCGATGGAATGATTTGTACTTTGTGTATGCTGTCGGTTCAATTTGTCGAGGTTTTGTCCATTCTTTTATGTGTATTCTCGTGCTGTTGAGCACGCGTGGATATCTTTCTCTTGTTTTGGCCAACATCAGTCTGTTCATAATTGCCACATAATATTTCGTTCTCTACTTTGTTCTCGTTTAATACGTCATCCTTTACCTTCCCAATACATTACTTAGTTTTCTATTGGTATTGTACGCTGTACTGTTATTATTATCCTCGAGTATAAGGTAGGAAGGCTTTTTTTCTCTTGTTATCTTCAGTGTTCCCTAACGGACGATTCAAAACCTCTCGAGAAATTGCTTGAGATATCAACAAGTCTGGAAACCCATTGCAGGACAGTATCCCTATCAGCTAATTCACTTCTTGATTGGTGCTTGAAATGTCTGATAATCGTTTTGACCCATCGACCGTATCGCTAATATGTTGGCCACAGATAGTATTTGCGTGGGATTTGCATGTAATTAACGATTAGAGTGTGTTGGCCTACGGTATACAGCGTAGTCCTAGCTAGACTGTCATCAAGTGTCCTAGTAACGAGGACATCCGACATCCTGTTTTCCTCCAATTCCTTCGTGAACTTGATGTTTGCACCTTCAGTTAAGAATTCAAATGTCGTAGAAACGTGTGAAGTACTGCTCGGCCATGCAGCCAAATCACATTTGTATCGTCACAATAACGTAGCAAACGTCATGGCTTCAGCACTTCTGATCTTGCGATTTTCACCTCAAAATCTTCCATAAGCAGGTTAGCTACCACCGGGGAGAATGGAGACCACACCGATGTCTCTTCAGCTTTCTTGTAGATACGTTTGCGTTTGTTATATAGGAAGTGCTGTTTATGCATTCTCGAGCCATGATTATTACATTTTCTGGTATTTGTCGAATTTACATTATTATATCAAATGATTCCATAACTGAAACTTGAGTGAAGAGATACTACGTCGAAGCTAACGAGTGAGTCTCCCGAGTCGGTTCTCAAACGCAGAAGAATTTGGACCAAATGCGTCGAGTTTTTGACATACGACGAAGCGGATTCACACAAAGGTTGCAATATCTGAGCAAGACATTCAACCAGGGTCTGAGTAGATGAGTCAACAGACAGTGGGGTGCGAAGCAACTTGCTCAACTCGATGGATTTCGCGGTATTCTTGAAAAATGTCGCCTGGTATGAGTCGAGACCTAATTACATCATCGATGCATTTCCGTACCTTGATCAAATTTCTGGTTTTCCTTTTCTGAACAAGCCGTTGGATCGTTTGCAGTGAATTTAAATATCGACTCCTCCAAGATACAAATCATCTTCAAAGTACCAATCAGAAGTCGAATCATAGTCCACTTGATTCATTACGACCGTTTATTGTCTTTGTTAGCTGCTAATATTACCACATCTCGATTATCACGAATTTCTTTCATGGCTTGAAATTCATCCCGAGGAATATTCCGAGGAGGTGGCTTGGACTCTTGCATGATTCTGACGGTGTCCTGTAGTGCTTGTTCGGCTCTGTTCTCCGCTAGCCTGTTACAACAGTCTCCACAGCACTTCTTTTTTTTTGTAGGAAGGCTTCCAATGAAAATCTCTTCCTCAGACTCAAAAAACAGATTCAAAACAGATTCAATCTGAAAAGTAGATGTCGGTAATGTTTGGTTAAATTCTTTTGTAATGTTTTGATGAAATTATTCGGTGTTTTTATCCATTTGTCACCGTTGGCATTACAATATCCGTATTCAATTGGTCTGTCGATTCTATTCACTCTTTTGATATTATAAATTCCGTTTCAATATTGTTTCAATCCATGTCCATATATTTGTATTTTTTCACATGCTGAAATTTTGATACCTTGATTTTTAAGTTTGCTAGCCATTTTGTAGAGATATTGACGTGATATTGTTTTGTTTTTATTGTTACAATTTTGAACCAAATTTCTCAAGTACTCTGGAGAAGGAAGCGACACGACGAGGAACGCTGGGATTCATTTTTATAATTATTGTATATTTTGATCTGTATCTCTTCTCGTGTTGAAGGCCTACGTGCCAAATGCCTGAAACATGTTCCATCATATATATATATCGAGAGAGAGAGAGAGAGAGATATAATTTCAACAACTTTCTGACTAACCACCAAACAGTAGGTTATTGGTATGTAATATAGTATGTAATTGGTAGCGCAACAGACCGGCAATCTGGAGATCCGGGTTCAAGTCCCGGGAGAGGTCGCGATTTTTGAATAGTTTTAAATCGTATCATTATATATATATATATATATATATATATATATAGTTATATATATATATATATATATATATATATATATATATATATATATATATATATATATATATATATATATATATATATATATATATATATATATAAGTATATACATAAGTATTGTATTATATATACGGCACCGCTTTAGAAGCTCAAGTCACCGTTGGGCTTGGGTTCGAATCCCGCATAAGACATGGGTTTTTATAAACGTCCCTTCATTTATCATCACTTCATAGTTTAATTATCACTCGCTCATTCGTACCCCCGATTAACCTAGCTTTTGATGGAGTCGTTGAACAAACAATAATCATGAATAATCCTATAGGCCTATATATTGAATGATTGAGTTTTACTTTCACAATCGAACGTTACTGTTTTCCAAAAAATGTTTATTGCTCAACTTTATCGCTGGAATTTGCCATTTTTTTCTTGTATGTAGGCCTATGAATGCAATGGTACTACTCCCATTATTACAATTTATTATTAGTTTCATGATTTACATTATCATTCCCATATACCTTAGGTGTTCATGTAATTAAATGAATGTGTCATATTTTGTGTGGTTATTTTGTGTAATGCTTCTGTGAACATTCTGTTTTGTTGTATACAAAATGAGATGAAAAATATATACATTCGACATTTGGTCTCGATTTTTTCAGTGAGATTCGTCAGATGAATACGCTTTTTTGTTGTATCAGCATAATATTGTGTAACAACATCACTGAATATTACCGACGTCAGCCCAGTAGAAATTGGTATAGTCATGAGAATGCGTCGTTAAACGTAATGAAGCAAGACAGCGTAGAGCTAGAAAACAAACGGGATTCCTACAGCTGGGCATTTTTCTTTTCATTCGTCAATAGATTGAATTAACATCTGATTATCATTTGGAAATGGTCACTTTTCATTTTGTCTGCATTTTCCAAAAGTTATGGCAACAATCAGCAGGTTAACATTCGCTGAGTTTGTAAGACTTAACTGCCTTTTGAATATTGGGTATGAAGAAGAAGCAGAAAAAAAGTCATAAATTGAAATCTGTATTGGAAACGTTGCTCGTGCACGCTAATGGCGAACCATCTTGTGGAAAGTTGAGTGGTATGGCAGGGGTGGGCAGCTAGACGCTCAACGCCTGCCGCGAAGCATCTCCATGGACCGCCTAGCTTCCCAGCCTCCTTCCGTCGTTAGATATTCTGCACAAAGTTCACGTTCCGATTGCAACGCGTGCTAGGCATACACAATCCTTAGCTTGCCCATTTTCTTTGACTAGCGAAGCAGCTGCACAATTTTATTATTTTCTTTCCAAAAAAAAATATATCTCCTTCTCTACCATCTCTCTCGATCACTCTCTAGTACTAGCTGTCGCGTCCTGCACGTAGAAATCACGAAAAATTTCATTTTTCGCTTTGAAATCCCATAGACATAGCCATACGCAACATCGTTAGTCCTCCTTGATGAATAATTCAGGTTGTACGTACAGGACTAGCTGTGACTGTTCCTGACTGAAGCCGTGCGTTTTCTACGGTCCAACTTGAGTATATTGTTTAGGATTTCAGTTATTACCAGTCAGTACGCGATCTGCTAGATGCGAATTCAATTAGTAATTATTCCTATGCATACGCACCCATTCTAAATCGCACATCCAACACCACTAGACGACGCTGATGACGCCGAGCGCCTAGATTTAGTTGCGATTGTCGCCTCAGCAGTCAACACTAAATGTTATTATAAGTACTGATGTGAAGTTACGGATAATGTGTATGTGTTGCTTTATGACGTAGTTTATTGGCGACTTTAATAATACATGAGTGTTGTTGAATGATAAATGAGAAGCGTTGCGACAATCCTCAGGAGGGTACATTATTTTAATCAGGATCAGAATCTACGTATACATATATATATATATATATATATATAAGTTTGTGCAGATTCTCGTGGCCAATATTATATGGTAAATCAATTTCTACGGTGAAACCACTTACTTGAGTATTTGCGTCTCGACGTTTCGACGGAGTTTTATCCGTCATCCTCAGGAGTCTTGAGCGGTGGAAGTTCAGCTGACTAGCTGAAGTCTAGCTTAGTCAGCTGAACTTCCACCACTCAAGACTCTTGAGAATGACGGATAAAACTCCGTCGAAACGTCGAGACGCAAATACTCAAGTACGTGGTTTCACCGTAGAAATTAGTTTACCATATATATATTTATATATTTATTTATAGATCATTTGTTGTATCCATGTTGATCAATATATAATCTCAACGTTTCGAAATTTTCGAAATTTTTCCCTCAAGAGAGTATTATCACAATTTCACATTATCAAAAATCCAAACTTGCTATTAATAGAAAAATCAATGATATCAGATTAGATGAATATAACAGAAGTAATAATAACAACAATCGGATAGGAATACAATGTTCAATCAGAAGAGATACAAGCCAATAAGATTTACATGGATGATTATACAAAAAAACAGGATACATAGATAAAAAAACGAAACAATTAAGTATAATTAAGTATGCATCTAAACATGCACATGCATGACATGCACCTGAATATTACGTTCCCAATATAATGGTTCTCTCCTCGTGAGGTGTTGTCAATGACTCGTTCTGGTACCTTGTGGTTGGACTAACATATGATGAATGACCATCTCTTGGATATTTGACAAGATTTCCTCATACACCCTGGTCCATTTGTCTCTAAGATGTCCTATTTCTTTCCTGTTGTTTATTTTTTGTAAGAGAGATGATCGGTTTCCAACTGTCCGACAAACGAACACTATCTCCCTTATTATTATTATGTTGCTTTTTCTCGATCCCGACAGCTTCTTCAAAACTACGAGGTATATTATTATTATATGATCGTCAGAAGCTATAGTGACTTCATATTTCCGGACTCGATGGTGTGGTGATTTTCGAAACTGCGGAGGGCTAGACAGTTTTTTTTTAGTTATTGAGTTAAACACCACGTTTATGTTCATCATGTCTTGTACGTATCTTCCTGGAAATCTGACCTAAGTTTGTCATAACAAAATCCTCACAGGAAATTCAATAAACACGATTGTTCTCTAAATGAATGGAGAAGCATAGGCAAAATTTTACGATCGTTGAAAAATGCAGCTTTGATTGTATTTGTACTTAAAAATTACCAATTCTATCTGTTCCCTTATTTATATATGGAAGACAAGCTTTCTCACCACCTTCAATTTGTGTGGTATTATTTTCTATTAGATGATTTGTATTGAATGATGCAGATATAGTCGAGTTTGAGTAACTATACCATCTCTCATATAATTTCTCCCTGAACAAATATTATCCTTGTCGGTCAATCTTAATGATCTTACAGCGAAAATGTTTGGAACTGAATTTATTTGAATTTGGTGATGATGGGAGGATGCACTTAATAGAGTACCGACTAGTATTTGTCGGTTTTCTTTACACTGTAGTTCCTAGTGTACCACCTTCTCATTCCATTATCACAAAATATAAGAAAGGAAGTTTCACATTCTTATTCAATCTCCACGGTGGATTTTTTTCCCATCATGTTGGTTATTCATATGGGCAAAATTCGTCCAACTTGATTCTCCCATGAATCCACAGAACATAAAGTGTCGTCGGTGGTACCTTTTTACGTATAGCTTCGACCTAGATGAAGCTGACCCCATTAGTGCTTTTTATCCAGATCCTCCATTAAAATGTGTTCTATCGCTGGAGAAGAGTGAGTCCATAGGTCTGAGATTATATAATAATTGACATGGATACCGCAAATTATTTAGAAATGAATACTTGAATACACTCCAAGAAAGTCTACGAGAACATGTATACATATATATATATTTATAAAATTGTGCTAGATTTGGGAGAATCTCTTTCAATGATTTCATCCAGTAGAAATAAAAGACGTAAAATAATTTCAGAATTAATTAGCATTAATTCAATGACCACGTTCTTCAAAGAAAAATGTATAGTATACTCTGATATATTGACATTTAATCCCGTTTTCTTTTCTAATTAACCAGTAAGTAAATACTAGGAGAAGGCATAGGTAATAGTCTCAAAGAAATTCACGTTATATCTTTCAAACGAACGCCAGAAATGAGTCCAAGTTATTGGAAAATACCTTTGCATTTGTCATTCGCTCATTAGTCACCGAATTCAAATACTGAAACCATTTCTGGCAAACATTGAGAGAATCCGATAAAAAAATAAAACCTTTAAAAGATCTACTTCAGCTTCGTCGCCTTTTTCATTTTTTCTTTTCTTCTTATTTCTCCTCTTTCTCCTGCAACTTTTGACTGATGAAACATTCAGTATGCGGATATACCGCACAATATGGTCCTTGGCATATGCCACGTGCTGTGCCATGAGGCACACACTTTTTCCTACACACAGTTATGCTAATTCCCATTTGAATTGTAACTCGCACCATCAATTCCATAGATTTCGAAGTGAAAGGATTGCAAAAATAACATCGATTTATGGATATGTAGGCTACGTTGAACTATTATGGGAGCAACAATAAAATTTCATTTCAGTTCACACAAAACAAATGGCAACGGTTCTTTAATGAAAGTCTACGTTGTTGTTTTCATTCGTTTTCTATTGCTGGAAATCAATATTGGATACAGTTCTGTTACTATTGGAAAAATAGTCTGGCAAATAGCATCATCTATGGAACGTTTACGAGAAACGGTAGCGTTTTGATCCAAATATCTCCACAAAGCCTATAATTGGATGAGCCCAGTGTAGGCTTATGCTGTGTACGTTCTAAGCTCTTCAGAAAAGATGCTGCTTCATTCGTAATATGGTTCTGTAAACCAAACGGTGGGACAAAACTGCTTAAATCTTTTTATATATTCCATCTCTGTATCTAACTCACCTTGAGTTGTACGGACTACAAATCTCATATAAAGCTATGAACAAATTATATACAGATAAGCTAATATTTGCTACAATTGTCGTGTAAAGTGCCTCTATTATGAGTAGCAACACGTTCATATAAAGTATGATAAGCAATTAACAAATACAATGCAACATTTTATGTATATCAGTTGAGCATACCAAGTGGAGAGGAAGATCGCGATTTTCTTACCTTTATCGTTAATCACGCATCCATCACCACAACTAAGTAGAACGCCTTTCTCCTAGCTCCAATAGATGTTATATTACAAAAGCGAGCGGACGAGAAGCCCGCAGCCTGCTTTTGAAGTAGTACTCTTCTTTTCTTTCCCAAGATCTTTTGAGTTTCAGGTTATAGAGATTTTATGTAAAGAGAGGAATGCATCAAAAACGCTGGCAATTAACTATTATCCCCGAAAATATCCTGGGGTTTGTGTGAAATACTCGGCATTAAGACAAGGATGGAGAGGCAAACGGATAATGGATGGATATGGTTGCTGGTCTCTCTCCCCTGATAATATTTCTAAAGTCGGATTTCGCTAGAGGCTTATATCCTGATTCGTCTAACTAGAAAGAGAAACTAGGACCTCGCGGAGAAGTTTTTCAGCCTTAAGTAGTCTCTTAAGAATAACACATTACTCAACTAGATGTACCTCTATCACTACCTCTTATCCTTAGAACTAATACTCTAGGTCCACCGTCTAGAGCCACTATCACGAACATACTTATTCGGAGCTCATATAAAATCTGTATGAACATGACGTATATATCGTTCGATATAAGCCCAAGTAATATAAAACATAAAGTGAAATCCTCTACTCCTATCCAAGAACGTTCAATCTCGTGCGTAGTCCCCATTCTACTTTTGAAATTGTGTTTCATAAGCAAAGATGTTTATGCCAATCCAAAAACTATTGAGAAATTAATTCAAGTTTGTTGGAACGATTTCTATAGAGCTTACGGAAAAACCTCACTAAAATTCTCCGTCTTGTCAACAACTTATTGTTGAAGAACTTTCGGTTATGAAACAAATGGTATAACTATAAAAAAAACTCCAAATGAATAGTAAATAGTCGATTTGATTGAATCGTAGAGAAATTGATCGATGACTGATTACGAAGTACTGATTGAGAAGGGCATATTCTCTTTCAATGAATCTGTGTTTCAAAATAACAGTCATTGATTAAAATATATGTAATCACGTTGCATGTTTTAAAAACAGACTTCTGGATTAGTTACAGTTAACGGTGTGTAAAGCTCGCACCTTGAAAGTCATCCAGGTTTGTTTTACTAGTCTGGGAGGTTTGGATGGCACCCTAGAGGGAGCGGTGTGGCTGTGCTAGCCATTACCCTTCAAGTAGGGGAGGAGGAAAGAGAGGCAGAGGGGCGAGGGATATGGAGTGGAGGGCTACTTTAGGGAGAGTATCTCGACTAGGCGGCATCTCCAGGCTCTGGCTGTAGTAAGCCAAGTCATACGATAGATAGCTACGGTGCTGTTAATATGCAAATAACATGCTTGGAGCTTCATGTTATAGAAGGCCAACTTCAACACTGGTACTATGAGGTCCTCCATATAGACGGCCGACCAATATTAGGCGAAGTAGGCACATGTATAATCAATTGTGCATTTATGTTGAGTGTTTTTCCTTGTTCATTACCGTTTGAGAAGCTTTTAAGGGATCGGAAAGACGAAAGAGACCAAACACAAAAACTACACTGCCAAACATTGGCCTAAATAGAAAATGATACTGAGTTTGAAGTATTAGAATTTGATCATTCTCCCCGAATAAAAACAAAATCTTATCTTAATTAAGTTGAGTATTTTGAGATATAAAAACATTACGATAGTATTCATGAAGGCACGTTCATTCGAAAAGTAAAAGCCAAACTGGCTATATTCTATTTGAATTACTTGCAAGTATGGCAGATTATAGGATAGTGGTTAGAGGGTTAGATGGTGTTTGGAACGTAGAGGGGTGGGAGGGGGAACTGGTGAAGTTAATTACCCAGAATACCCTTGCGATAGATGTAACATTAGCCCCATACTGGACGCTATGATTTAAACTTGGCTTAATGTAGCGCTTATGATTTAATATTGCCAAGACAAACGCTCTAGTTCTCTACTTTATTAGAGGCTTAGCGTACGTTCAATAATTTCAAATACGTTCTATAATCACACTCTTTTAAGTACGAAATGTGAGGCTTAAATAAATGTGTCGTGTTAACTGTTTATTATATTGGGTATAGGTTCACGCTGAGAATCCATAACCATATCATAGGTTTTCACAGTGGACCGCATGATCCATCAAGCAGCGAGCTTTATGATAATTACTATTTTGTTGTAATGAAATACCAGTGTGGGAATAATCTGTTCGGTGAATAGTCCTCTCTGGTCTGTATAAATGATGAAGAGGAGGAGCTTGTGAGCTAATATCATATCTTCAATCCATGTTGATAATGAATCATCCAATCATTTACGTTAAAGACTCGGGGAAACCAAGAAAAACCTAAACTGTGTTGGGTGAATAACGCAGGAGTCACCTACCGGTCTTTTGAATGACGTTTTAATGCATGAGCATCTGTGACAACCTGTCTCAGTGCCGCAAGTTTTCATGTATGAGTACATTCGTTGGTCTCTTTTTAATTCTGAATATGACATAACAATGTTCTTCGAATAACTCCCTAGAAAAATGGTGAGATAGTAAATAGAATATGAATAATATTTGAAAACCAAATTTGAGAGTAGAGAAATCATTTAAAGCGCATAGAACCGCTAGGTTATTTTGGGTTACGAATGAGCGATGATGAATGATGCTTACAAAACGCATGCCTAATGCGGGACTCGAGCCCACACCCGACTCGACCTGAGTTTCTGAAGCTCTGCTTTAGCTGAAACAGTCATGGGAGCTGGCTATTATTCTACTGGCGTTAATTGGACAAATATTCAGTAAACGTTAACCCCCTCTCCCGCCACTTTCTTATCTTCCTCTTCGCATAACATTTATCTATTGTTCAAGTCGAAGCATCATAAATGAAAATGATTGTTGTTTCTTAATCTATATTGTTGATAAATAATTAGTATCAGACTATTCAAACCAATTTCATGATATGGGCCTACTTTATACGCTACAGAAAGATGAAAGATGTATGTAATATAATAATCGCATGAAAATTTGTCTCTATCTGTCAGTTGGATTATTTTAAAAAGATGTTTCTAATATTCCATGTTACAACATATGATGAATAATAAGTCTTACTATAATCTCGTTAAAACTGACCTGTGACCTATGAGTTCTCGCCTGCTTCGTTAAACTCAAATACAAATACAAATTCTATATTGATTGCATTGGATCGTGAATAACGTATGTGAAATTGCCTCATGTATGCTGAATGTATTACGAGTGCACCATCGTTGGGTAAAACCGATTATTGAACGTTGAAGTCTTCAATTACCTGGTCGAGCAATTGGCCTGTATTGTTAGTCATAATAGTTCCGCTCAATGGCATGACTATTACCAATCATGGACGGTGGATATACTTCTCTCGTTCTATACCTACCATCCATGCTATCAATAGAATGCGTGCACAGTTCACACGATTGGGCTCAATTTAAAAAAAAACAGCTGTTAATTTTGCTAGAAATTACTGTGAAGGCTCAATGATTCTGCTTAAAAAATGACTTCATTCTACACAACAAATTATGTGTATAGCTCACTCAATCAAACTACATTTACATTCATTAACGTGTGGGAACAACTTCACGGGGGTTGTTGGGATCTATGGCACAGGCTAACCTCTAAATCAAAGTATCATTCTCTTATCATTCTCTTCTCTTATCACTGTCTTATCTTTCGACGTAATATATTTGAGAGTTTATGGCAGTACCGGTGCATGCAACCTCAATTACGAAATTACTCCTAGTTAAAGCTCATGTTCGATTCAACCCTCTAGAGACTTACCACTGCGTTTAATTCTCAATAATGCTATACAATTGCCTCTCTCTTGACCACCAGTTACGAACACCCGAGAAGCTTACCTCAAAGCTTAGAAACACTTGTGGTATAAACCCAACATTTACACTTGACGTTATCAATTATTCTGTAATTATTTCTCATCACATCACTCTCATTATATAAAACAGTTCTGATTGACTCAGTAGATTATCATGACTAGTACATGGATGTTCTCAAAATGTTGCGTTACTGTGAACCTAGTTTTATTCTTTTGTAACAAGATTCGATATTTTTTTAAACTAGAGACGTGAGAGTTTATACGGCGTGAAACGTCTATTAGATTTCTAGAGAATTTTTCAATTTTTATAGAAAATAATCTTTGAAACCAAAAGATAAACTCGACTAAATACATAGCCAGAATGTATATAAGTGTTTGTTTTATTAAAAATTTGATTGATTGCTTGAACTACAAAGATTGATATATTATGCGAGCGAATGTGTTGTTGAATCCGATCTGGGCAACTAGTTTGATGAAGACATAAATCTCGGATGTATTATTTTGGCTGTTTTTCTGATAAAAATATCGACAGTGTGGTAATTCTGGTTGTGTTAGGCGGTACAAATTGTTGAATTTCTATCTAACTACAAGAATGACCTGATTTCTTTCCGTGACGCTTCAGACGTATTTTGATGCTGCTGATTTTCACTTTGAGCAAAACGCATGAAGTGAATCAGTTCTTCTTGTGTGAACTTGAATCTATAGGGCCTATAATGTGATAACAAAAGTTATTTCCGTTACAGTTAACCCAAGACGAGCCATAGTGACAAAAGGGTTACCTCATAAGGTGCGTATGTTCTGATCAATGGAATCGATGCGGATAAATGAATATACACAATATGCATATCATACGAACCACCTGGGGGGGGGGTATTTGGCCCCATAACGGTGGTCAAAAAGGGCCTCAAAACGTCCCAGGTTTACTTCAGAAGACACATGGATAGAAAATTGCCATTTGGTAGGACAAAATGCCCTGATTCCAAATATTTATCACGAGACACAATTTTGGGAGGTATTTGCCTTCAAGATGCGTTACCAATAATGGGACTTTTTTTCACCTGAAATGGTCAATGCATAATATTGGTATCATTATATTCGAAAAAATACCTAGATAACTTAAGACACGTTCTGGAGGTTTCTGTGCCCCTAGTACGCGGCTGAAAGGGCCCACAAATGCCCCATGTTCACCTCCTATAGGCCTACTGGAATGAAAAAACAAGTTCTTGTAAAAAAAAGACCTGGATTCCGAATCTTGTAAGATAAATCTTGTGAAATCTTGTAAGGTGTTGTCTTGTAAGACATGATTGTGGCGAGAATTCAACTTCAAGAAGCGTTTCACCCTAAATGGACCTTACTGTACAATCTTTTACGTCTTGGTTGTAATTTATGTATTTTTCCGCATCTTCATAACAATATTGTACAAGCTAGAGGTCCACGTATAAAAGGCCCAATTTGGGTTGAACTCGTCTCAAAGGCCAAATACCGCGTGAAATCGTAACTCACGATGTACATTGATAATCTGGGCATTTTTCTTATAAAATAGCGATAAACCTGGAGATAAACCTAAATTCTGGAGATAAACCACAAACGATTTTTGGTCCTTTTTGGTCCCCGCTGCGGGCCAAATGCCCCTCAAGTGTGGTTCGTAAGATACGCATATTGTGTCTACTCATTGCTTCGCATCAATGTCAATAATCAGAACATTATTTACTATGAGGTAACCCTTTCGTCATCGGCGCTCCGCCCAAGTAATATGAAACCACTCAAAAAATCAGGATCATACTTTTTCAGTGAGACAACAATAATCATACTATGTACGTGGCCACTTGGAACCAAAAACCTAACTCTTGGTGTTGTCTTGAAGCAAACAAGAATTATTTATTTACCGGTAATACAGTAGCAGATTGATCGTCTTTTCTATCCATACTAGAAACTATATCTATGTGATTTTCGCGTAAACCAGGATATTAAATGGTATTAGCAACTGTAAGTTTCATGCTTGACTTGATGTTTCCATTTATGATGACATTAAAAAGACATTTTAAAAAAAGTTCCTATAGCCTGAAGATATGTTTTTATATCTGAGTACAATTTCATGTAGCATTTCCTTTTAAAGCATCCTTTTTATAAATGTAATATATGTAAACCTACTCAAAATGTACGAAGAAAGTCTATTGATTCAATATTGAGCCCTTAAATAACTTCTTTTCTCCAGTTCATAGAAAATTGAGATCGGATGATTGATTAGGTGATGAATTGCTTGTCAAAACCGATTAATTATTGTAAGATATTCTGTCAATTCAAGTCAACATATTGAGCTGAAGTGAAACGTGCCGTATACCACCGTATACCGAATACATGTTTTATCATACGACAAGTAGATAGAAAATCATGTCGCCATCTTTTTTATTCCTAAGGCTCGATGACTTTGGTTAACCAAAACAAATATCGTTTGAGAATATATATTTTGTGATGCACCCCCCATTTTGCAGACTCCCATTTAGTGTAAAATGGATACTTGAATTGTAGTTCTGATTTTATTTTTATTCATTTCCTTTTGGTTCATTATTCAGTACTTGAGCTTTTGTGATGCTTTTGAAAGATTGTAAATAAATGTGAAATCAAGAGAGGTAACTGAAAAACCTAAGATTTTGATCTAGACTGTACGATTTTTGTAAGCTTTTGTAAGCTTTTGTAAGCTTTTGTAAGATTGAAAATAAATGTGAAATCAAGAGAGGAAACTGAAAAATTTGTTGACTTGAACAAAATCTACAACAAAATCTCATGTAGTTCTTTTCAGTTCCTTCTAGAGGTAATTTTTATCAGAAATTCAACTTCCTCATTCTTCTGATATTAGATTAGATTAATAGGTGACTTCATCCAAATCCAATTGATAACTTCATCCAAACTTTCAGATATTGTTATCTGAACCATATCTAAGGATATTTAACAATCAAATGCCATTTGGAGGTTCAACAATGGACTGTAACGATGTTTTCTGTGTGGACATTTCTTCGACTAGTAAGACCTAGTATTCCCAAGTCCAGTTATCTCTATTCTGAGAGTCAAGGTAAACATTTAGCTGCCGTTTAGAAATATTTTCATCTCTGTCATTCTGACAATTCGATCACGTCAATTAATCATACCGTTAGGGTATATTGATGAATTACTACTAATAATGAGATGTAAATTTGATTTCTAGATACGGTAATTAGATGACTGAAATTTGTAAATGTGAGATACAATTATATAATTTATAATAGATCATTGCTGTAGATAATGCACATTATTGTGGATAATTGCTAGATATAGTTGGAAGGTTATATAGTTATCAACTGTGTTATAGAACCATTCCTATAATCACATTGTCTACTAATTTCATGAGTACCCATTTTGGCTATCCAGAGCACCAACTACTGTGCTATACATTGTGATTTGTATGAACACAATATATTGAATGAAAAGCACCTTTGGGTTTATGACATACAGGCAATAAATAGTATAAGTAATTATATCAACAGAATACACGAAACTTTTCAGAAAACAATTTGCTGCCATCATTGTCAAATTACTTCATAGCTTTCAGGAAATCAATCAAATTTTTCCTAAATGTTAATATTATCAGATGAGAAAACTTAGCTCTTTACAAACTCGTCATATGATTGTTACTACCAATATTTTCTCTGTCAAGTTCTCTGGTTTTTTATGTTATAGATATTTGTATTTAATGATAAGATGCTACTAAACTGGAAACTTGGGACACCGATAATAAACGATGTCCTCGGTATACCTTCCTACAACGCTCAGTTTTAATCGAATGAAATGAATGAAATTTCTTTGAAGCCTGTCTAGTCTTTTCATTTATATAAAGGAACTTTATATGAACATTAGATTTGGTTTAATGTTCAGTATAAGATTTTGAAAAAATTTCCAAAACCCTTTGCTTGCTTTTCAAAGCTATATGATTAGAGAATGGAGCTTGCCAAAGACAATAGCCATCTTATATCTAAATTGAAGTGAATATTTACATCAAAAAAGCGTATGTCTTTCTCAAAATGTTCGTCAGTTGGAAACATTGTTCAGAAGAACCGTGGGATTAGTGAAATGAATCGTTATGTACGATGCGAGAGACAGGCGCGAACGAATAGGGCCTAGCAATTGAACTGTTTTAGAATGTTATTTTATGTTGCTTTTTCTCTCTTCATCACGTACATTTTCATGCCTTAAGCATTTTCAGATATGTAAAACAGCTATAGTCTGGGTCGCATTAGTCCAACACACACACACACACACACACACATATATATCATATATATATGTGTGTGTGTGTTGGACTAATGCGATCCAGACTATAGCTATATATATATATATATATATATATATATATATATATATATATATATATATATATATATATATATAGCTATATATATATATATATATATATATATATATATATATATATATATACATAGCTATAGTCTGGGTCGCATTAGTCCAACACACACACACACATATATATATATATATATATATATATATATATATATATATATATATATATATATATATATATATATATATATGTGTGTGTGTGTGTGTGTGTGTTGGACTAATGCGACCCAGACTATAGCTATATATATATATATATATATATATATATATATATATATATATACATGAATAGGCCTACATAGGCCCATACATGTGTGTGCATTTTGTTAAATACGTTGTCAAAATTGGAAGACACAATCAGTGTTTCCATAAACGCAACAAAAAGCGATAAGGTTTACAGATTTGATTACATTTGTATAAAAATTGTGAGATATAAATTATATAATTATAACAAATGATGTCAATATCAGTCACACATTCTCATCGTTCAACTCTCTATATATTGTGGCGTCTACTCCCACTTCAACTATCTATATATTCTGGCGTCTACTCCCATTTCCACACCAAGAACTTCACACTTTTCCAGTTATAGCTATTGAGTCAAATATTCTGAACGAACAACAATTCAAATACACTATATTTCCTGGTTATATTGATTATGCATTCACTTAGTAAATTGCATATTATTCTTGCAGAGTAACAATGTGTTGGCATATAAATAAAGCAACATCGTTCAAGTTATCGTACAAAGTCATCCTTTTGTTCAAATATGCAATGTAATTAGTCTTTTCTTGCGTTTATTGAATGTCAGTCAAAAGTATTCAACAGAATGCGTTCACCTTTTTTTTTCGTTGTCATTGTTATGATTTATGGAATAATCTTTATCAAATTATTAATTCGAATAGCTAGTGAAACACGGTATTGCTATAGGTAGAGTAAATACGTGTAGCAGTTCCGTGATCGATGCTGTTGGAAGTCGTACCAGTTACGCGGCTGGTACCAACATGTAACAACCACGTCGATCTACGAAGACGACCTACACCTTTAACATGTTGATGGAAATGTACACTAACGCTATCTCTATGGATTAAATGCGGGGCCGTATCAAGACCTAGGCCCACGAAGCCCGGGCCTAGGGCTGCAAATTCTCAAGGGGCGGCACATTTTTAAGGGGCGTAAGCCCCTTAGACATCAACTTATATTTCCATATAATATAGGCTACATTCACGTTTTGAGATACCAACTCAAAAATTGAAAAATGAAATCTCTCCAAAAATAATCAAATTCTCACTGAATGTGAACACATGAGAATAATGATCCTACACATTGATACAAATTTGTGGAGATTTTTTTTTTAACAATACCTTGAATAAAATCAGCGATCAATATCCTAGCCTAAACAATATTTGAACAAATTTCAATATTATTATTTAAATATATCATTTTGTAACGATTAGAGTTTAAAAAATTGAAATTATCCTCTTAGGGAAAATAGCCAAACAGAATATAATTTATAATGATTCAATTACAATTTTATATCAGGATTAGATGTGAAAAAAGCTTCGAAAATAACAAATTGAGTTAAGTAAAGATTCCCAGAATATTATATATTCACTGAATAATCAGTAAAAGTGTGGTAACACACACTCACACAAAATAGTTTAAAATATTAGTTATAATCAAGAGGCTGACAAAAATGAAGTTTATTGTACGGCGTCGGCTCTCGACAAATCAACTTGTGAAAACGTGTGACACACGATTTGCGTGAGGTGTGTGAGTACACGAAGTCTTTATAGGTAAACTACGGTATGCACTTGCTGAAGGGTGAAGAGTGGAGACTGGTCAACGACTCCGCGGTGGCGGTACAACCCTTCCAGATATAAGAAAACGAAGTTACAAGTAGTACTGCTATCTATATTTGAATTTGAGAATACTATGACAATATATATGGGAGAAAAAACAAATCTCAGTTTTTAATTGAATCCCACTCATACTGAGACCTATCATGCTCTGAAGTAATCAAAATAATTATCATGAAAACGTAGCTTCAAATCACAGATTATAAAAGAGAAAACAGTATGAAAGAGGATAGAATACTGATATAAAATATGATTTGAATTGCCTTGTAAGGTTACATGGCAAAGTTAGATGAAATAAGTATTAAATAATAACCTTTACAAAAATAATATCCGATCTATTTAATTAGAACTAGGCAAACGCGGGATGTGCGTTGTATGATGAGCGAAACTCTACACACCTTGAACATATAAAATGAACTTGATCCGATGCCAATGGATCTAGGAAGCCGTGAATTTAACAATGCAATATTTTTCCACTAATATTTCTATCTTTTCTATAAATAAAAAACATGTATTAAATTATTTTCTTCGAAACGGCTGGTCCGAATTACACGTCAATTTTTGTTAATGTGTATTATTTCTGTATTCACATTTGAGGATACTTTGAATTATATTGGAGAGATTTTATTTTTCAATTTTTTCCGCCCAGCCTAATCTTATGAGGTTTTTAGAAACTTTGAAATGATGTTTTTCAAAAATGGTCCAACCGATTTGACCCCAAAACTATACAGTTCCAAGTTGGATAAGTTTGCGCATAAAAAAAAGTTCCATGTCGATCGGTCAACCCTGCGACCTGTGCAGTGCCCACAAACAAACAAACAAAAAAAAAAAGACACAGACAAAGCTCGGTAAGAGTTGCATGGAAATCTTCGCTAACGCTCATCTAATAAGTGATAATTTTTTGTTCAAAACCCTCACTGAAGAATGTGAATTATATTCAACATCCGAGGTATAACTCAGTTGCAGTAATAAAGAACAAATTTGAGTCGTTCATTCATTAATCCATTCAGAGCACGATGTCACGTTCAATATTCAGTTATTATGATACGTTTAAATTTTGGGAATCCATTTCGTTTGTGATTCGTTCTTATGTTGTTCTCATCAGAGCTTATTCTCTCTCTCTGTTTCCTTCTTAATCATGATAATATTATTTATTCAGATAGAATGAACGAAAAATCATATTTTGTTCAACCCAGAGTTTACACCACAGTTTAGAACCGTTTAGCCTTGTGGGACACTGCAGCAGTATATTTCCATTATTTTATTTGTCATGATCTGTTGGTGTTTATAATATGTGAATGAGTGTAGTACGTGTACACTGTCGGCTAATAGAATAATTTTAAAAAAATGATTTTAATTTTGTTCTCTCTAGAATAGTATTTTTAGTATGAAATCGTATGAATATTTTTATTCAATGTAGACAAAAACTTCAAGATGAATCATAAATTATTTTTTTTACTTTGATCTTCGTATTTTGATTCGAGTTGAATACATTCAACCGTTGATGCGTTGCAAATCTCTATCAATCATAGAATAATTACTCCATTCCGTTTCCAGGTAAACGCGTATTGGACCAACTAGTTCGTTAAGTTTACTTACATTTTTCTGTTTTATGTTCATATTATATCAGAACCAAATATATGATCGGCAAATGCAGCGCAGTGGTTAGCGCGTTTGCTTCATGTGATCCGGGAGACGAGGTGAATATCAGACCCGGTTCGATTCCAGCCGCCGTCCATCTTTACAGGGGTTTTTCATGGTTTCCCTCTGTAGTCTAGGCCAGTAGCGAAGCGTCGGGGTAAACATTGAGACAGTGTCTACCCAACGAAAAAAAGGGAAAGGAAAAAATTGTATATCTCTATTTTCATTTCTAAATTGATTTCAAATTTCTCCAAGAGCTGATATTTGGCCTTAAACACCGTCACACGCTGTGTGTGCATGTTTCTGTGCCGTGGCTATCTCCTATGCTCTCGCTGCTACGCTTGTGAGACGCTGTGAACAGTCGTCTCTTCCCCAGCCCCTGTTATACGTGTAATTGAGTTGTGCGCATGCTCGGATTTCAGGCCACATATGACAATTAAACAGCGCGCTTGAGACACGTCTCTCACACGTGTTTTTTGAGCGGGCTTTCATTTATTACGTCAAGTCGCAGATGAAATATTGGTCCAAATGAACCTTTCGCCTATTGTATATCTATTTATCTATGTATTGTTATTTTATTTATTGTTCTAATATGTATATTGGGTAGTTATAATCTTCATTTCGAGAAGATTGGAATGTAATTCTTCAAGTGAGTAATAAATGGGAGAAATGTGACGTAAGATCGGAAACACAATTCGCCAGTTTAAAAATGTCCATCACTCAAGTCAAAAGTTACATAAACTTGGCATTCAACTCTTGAATTTCTAAACTACCCAAACCCTTCGGTCAATTTTCTATGACTGTTATTGAGGAGTGTATTCCTCAGCTTTACAGTTATTCCTGCACTTTTTCGCGGATATTTATATATTTTATTATACTTATTCTTAACCAATCAACATTCTGAGAAATTATCCGATAGCCAATCAAGAGTCTGAAAAATGTGTTGGCATTTTGACTCCACGTACACTACTATTATTCTTAAGGCTTATCTAGCTTTACTAATACGCTCCTTCGTGTCTCCCCTGTCGGATTGTCACGCTTCGCCACTGGTCTAGGCTAATACTGGGATGGTTCCCACAATGTAGGCCACGACCGCTTCCGTCCCACTATCCTTCCCATTACCCAAAAAAACTTCATCTCATCTTCCTATCATCTCATTAATCATAAATTCGACGCCAATAGATCTTCACTATCATTGTAATGCGTCGTTAAACCCAATATAAATAAAATAAATAAATGAACAAAACCCAATAATACGCAATAGTCTGTATCAGGAATCAAAGTCGAGTGCTCTAACCAATGAGTTGCATTTTGTACTCGGTGAGAAAAGATAGTAAAACACGACTTGGGCATGCGAACGACCGTTTTTCAGGTCGTTGCTTTTATCACGTTGATAAAGTGCAAAGTTAAGTAAAAAAAGAAAATACTTCTCGCCCCCGCTTCCAGACCTGCCCACACACCGCGACCCGCTCTAACCCCTCCGCCTGCCTCCAAAAGTTGAGTTGGTAAAGGAGAATGGTATTGTGTTGAATTAACTCAGCATTTCATTTCAAAACTTGTATCGAGTTTATGTCGTTCATAAACGAATTAAAAAACTCTCTTCATTTCGAGCTAGAAACTTTTTTGCGTTCACAATTAACTGTGCTTTTAATGAGCTGATTGTAAATCACAGCTTGTGTATCTGCACATCTTTGAAGGAGATAATTCTCGCCACTGGCTTCACTATTATCTCCTTGTGGTTGCCAGTGGCGTTGCCATTATTTAGATACCAGATAAGATTAATTTACGGTGTTTGTTTAAGGTTCACATCAGAGACCGTTTGATATATTTCGTTTGTCGGATCTTCCGATCAGAATCATTTCGAAACGTTCGAGTTTATTTTTGCATGTCTCGCTATTTTCAGATCTAATAAATATAAGTCATGACATGCATGGTCTTCTAATTTATACGGTCATACTAAGTGTATATGAATGACACGAATGAGTGAATCAGTGTATGGCACGTGTCTTTACTAGATGTCGAGTGTGGGAATCGATCAAACAATTGGCAAGAAATACGCAATACACACACAAGAAATGAAACTATTGATTGCATAGGCTACATACGTAACAAAGCGCAAAGAAATTCCTATTGCAGTTAGGCCTACATACATATGTGTATTCATGGAAATCATTAATTTCCATTAGAAAATCTTTTCAATTGTGAACAAATTAACGTGGCCAAATTTGTACATCTAATATATGGCGTTCATGTAAGGCTCTGAAACTGTACAATTCAAGTAGAAACCTGCGACCACGCCACTGAATATCTCCTCCTCACCCTCTTTCCCTCCTTCACTCCCACTTCCTCATCCTCTCTTTCCCTCTCGCTCTCTTTCGCCTCTAATCGTATCTCTCTCCCTCTATCTCTCCTTCTTCCCTCCCTCTCTTTCTTCCTCACTTTTCTCGACAGAAAAATGACACTGCATGCAACGACACCGACAGACACCCGCGATATCTTCTCTCCTAGAATGCAAATCTCTTAGGACCTAATGCTCTCCGTCACTCTCAACTTCTCATCCACAACGTCTCTAACAAACTGCTAAAAACTTGAGTTAAAACAAGATCTTGAAAAATGTTTTTTTTAAAGCTAACCATCTATCATTTGCATGAGTTTTAAGCTTTAACCCCATACTTGTCTAGATCTTTGAGATGAAACATTACATATTTCAGTCATGGGTTCGTTCATATTCCCAACTTCCAGGATGTGAGAGATGTAAAGGCTACTTATTTACAAGTTTTAACTTGCCACAGAGTTGTACGTAACATGAAAGGTATTTTTGCAAGAAATTTAGTATTTACAAAGTAACTTACTCGGTGAAACATTTCAATATTAAGTTGTAGTTGGTAGGCCTACGTGTAAAGCTTCTATAGATTGTACCTGTCAAAATAAAATGAGTACATTTACTTTGAAAATAAGTGATACGTCCAATAATATATTTTTTGTACAAACAGATGTGTGCAATTGCCAATAGAATAAAGACACTATCGACTCTTGATTGTGATAATGATTACTTCAAATGAAATTGAATATATTATTGGATGAGCGATAGCAAAGATTTCCATCCTATGGTTACGGAACTTTGCCTGTTTTTTTATTGTTGTTTGTTTGTAAGCACTGAACATCTGAGCACGGTTTGAGTGATCAACATGAAACTTTTTCTGGACACGCGGACTTATCCAACTTGGAACTGTACAATTTTGGGTCGAATCGTTTGGACCATTTTTTAGATACACCATCCCAATGTTTCTAATACCCCCTTGAGATTGAGTTGTCTTAAGAACCTTATTCATTTTCAATATAGGCCTATAGAAAGAAGTTCATTTGTTAAAAAAGAGATTTAACTTGAAATATAGCCCACCCATTGTCCACCCGTGTCTGTCCAGTGATCGAGTGATCGTGATATAATGAGGCAGCTTATGCAGAACGACCAAGTAGTAATTTCTTCAACCTTCTACTACTATGCAACCTCCTTCTCTTGTGCATACAAGTATATATGTATATATATATATATAACGTTCTCATCTTACAAAGCATTCGCTGCGCTTCCCCAAAACATACTATGACTAAACAAAAGAGAAAAAGTTTCAACGTTTTCGTCCCTTGTTTAAAGAACCTAATTCGTTTTCAATGGATAGAAAGAACTTCATTTGTTGAAAAAGAGTTTTTACTTGAAATATGGCCTACCCATTGTCCACCTGTATCTAACTGCTATAGTGGTCGAGTGATCGTGATATAATTGGGCAGCTTATGCAAAACGACTGAGTATCATTTTTAGAATGGAAAAAACTTTTAGAATCATATCATCACGTACACTCACGGTAACATTTTGTCTTACCGAAATTTACATTTAAATTTAAATGACATGAGGCATGAGGAAAGAGGCATGGACAAATCTATGCACATCCTACCGCTAATTTTTGTAAGTGTATACGTGTAGTGCATACGTATACAGTGTGTGCTAATTGCTAGTTTCAGTGCGAATAATATAAGTGAATTTTGTTCACGGTGCGTTTTAATATAACTTGATCACTCACTCCATGTGACCGCAAGTGTATATATATCTATATTTTGCTGTATCTGAAATAATATATATTTCCTTCAACACATAACTATTAGTCTACATGCTAAATTCTTCTTCTCATATCTAGTGTGTAAAATTATTCATTCAGAATCTTTTCCACGCAATTATTGTGTTGCCCTAGTGATACAGAATACAAACAAATATGCAGTCTATGAGAGTGAAGTAATAACATGGTAATAGATAGCAAGATAGACCTAAAGATTGAGTTAAAAATAATAAAAAAAACGTATAACCAGCATTGTGTGGGAACTTAATTGGAGAATATATATTAAAGAATACATATTTACAGAAGGCATGGGTATTGAATAAGAAATGTAATTAATCAAACAAGTTTGAAGTTAATTAGTAACGATGATGCTACTATAGATGATTCCTGAGAAAAATATTGAATAAGGTGGACTAGAAATAATATCATTCGTTATTGAATCAATTCCGTTTTTAATCAAATTATCTTGACATATAACTTGGGTAAAGTATAACCCACCAAAAACAATAAGTTGTAAAGAGAGGGAGCCAAGCCCTTTTCAACACTTTGGCATATAAAAGTCGTGACATAAAAAGTGTTGCTAGAAAATGCATATGTGTAGATAGATATTGGGCATGTAATGCAAACGTTCGGTAATTATAACTAGGCTCAATAGCTTCTGACATATTAAAATGAAATGTGCATGCTAATTTTATTTCAGTATGCCAAAAGCTATTGAGACCTACTGACATGTCATAACTTCCGGCTTTCAAAAGTGACTTCCGGTTACAACATGCAAAAAGCACATTTCCATATAGGTCAAAACATTCCATGAAAAAATCAGACAAATCAGACTGTTCGTTTGGCCTGTAGCTGATTTTTTAGGTGACGACGGAAGGTGGAGAAGAAGGAGGAGGAGAGAAAAACGGGAAAAGTACGCTTTTCACAGAGCTATAACTTCCAGACTTTTGGTCCGATATATCAAGTCGTGTAAGGCGCTTCATTTTATTACAACAAACTAGAGTAATCCAAGTCGATTAGTTGCGGAGATACAGTGTGCTCAAAACTGCCTGGAAGTACTTCGTGTAAACAGTTTAGCGTGTGGGCAGTGGGTTTTGCGCGGGACTTGGCTCCCGTCGAGCTACCGCTCGACTAGATCTCGCACCAATAACTTTATTGTCAAGTTATTGTTATCTTCAAAATTACATACTTATCCAAGTAGTACGTTATGGACTGTTCATGAATGGAATTCACTCGTCGAGCCCGATCAATACCCTCTTCCAATCTTATTGTTGGACCTAATACATCAACTGTTTGGTGACAGTTTCTGATGACAGTTATGAAGTCGCCATGCATGTAAAATGTATTGCTCAACATTGGGACTGATTTATTTCGTGAAAAATTGTTCACAGCTACTATAGCTATAGCACGTAACTATACGGAATTTAAGATAAAAGCATGCCATTTTTTTACCACATTTTTATCTGGTGATTTTTGAAAAACGGTTCGAGGAGGCCTGCAAAAATGTACGTTTAGAAGTGGGAGAGGGCTGAAATTTTGGTGTTGAAAAATGTGACCATTTATTCACGGGTAACCTGTGCAGCTGAAGAGAATGAAATCTAGATAATCGAACCATGTAATTGTACAACTTCATACCCCAATAAAGAATCTCTGACCCCATGGATGATGAATGTCCTTTGATCTTTAATCTGCCCATAATCAAATTTGACTTGAATCATATCTTACGACGATTCATTTTAAATGTACCTGTGCCCCAAATACAAATTTGAAATGAGATATGTTCTTTCAATGACTGTGGTCAAATGGGGGGGGGGAGGGGTGACATTCGAGGTGCAACGTTTTCAAAAATATGTGATACAAAGTTACACAAAAAATCGAACTTTTCAGAATGCTAGTGGGCACACTACTAATAGCTCTATATTTGCATTTCCAATATTCAATCAATTTTGCCTTTAAGTACAGTAAGGAGTCAAAATTCAGGAGTGGATTTAAAATTGATCATTGTTCTGGGAGTATTCTGTGCAGTTCAGGAAGACCTACCTACATGCTTAACATTTCCAGTGTCAACGTAATATATGAACGATCGTAGTAACTTCCCGAATGAACATATTGTATTGAAACTGCTTTACACCATGCAGAGAAGTATCTTCTAAAATAATGCTGATTCATAATGCACATTCACGATAATATATGTAAGTGTTATTTGTGCGTAACGCTACGCTGTGATGAAAAAGTAGATGACAAAAATATTGGGTGTTACTTTTAGATACAATCGATCTTTCCACCTTTGTTATTATAAAATTTGACTCATTATCATCCTCGACAATTTTAGTCTGCGTCAGATGATGTACGTAGGTCTATTGTTGATTTTGTATCGTGCGTGGTTCAAGTTTTATGACCGTTTATGTATGTGAAATTACCCTGGCGGGAATTTTTTTCCCTATAAAAACTGGTGATGCTTTAAAACGTGATACATTATTAACAAATAATAACGAGAAATATAATTTAGATGAATTATAAAAAAAGATACAAAAAAACAACATTTTTATGCGAGGGGCGAAGAGCATGAAGACATTTGACCCTAAAACAGCAATAATTTATTTTGAGCTGGAACATATGTTGCGACTGTTCAACTGAAAGGTAATTTTGTCATGTACACGAATCGAAGATAATATTCAAATTTCCGTTACTGTGATATAAGGGGGAGGGGAGGCGGTGGAGGGAGTTGAATACCTCAGCTGATAATATATCTGACAAACTCGCAACAATTATACAACATACCAGATACCAAAATAATAAATATTTCAACTCAGTTGCATACATTATATTAAGTATAATATTCAAGTAAATTGTGATGCTTTTAGTCTAGTTAGAACTTTGAGGTCACATTATAAAGCAATTGAATTAACGACCCAAACAACAGGTGTAGCTTATATGGGGGTCATGAGATACTCACTGACTTAGGACTTCTATTATAATTGATTGTAACTGTTGACCATTCAAATGGATATTTGAATCGGAAAAATATATTGAATAGTTTTCTTTGACATTTGAGAATTTGTTATAATGTGTATCATTCTCAGGGTTGAATTCAGTGAAAATGTACACTTGGGTAATAAGAATAGATTTTCTGAAATTTAAATATGAATTTAAATAAAATTTACGCAAAATTTTGGAACAAAATGTGCCATTGTCTATACATGGAGTGTGTATGAACATTGTATGGCAGTTTTCGTTCGCCTAGTATCAGTGAATTATCTTCATGATGTATTGTAATGTATGACTTGATCCACCATTTGATGTGATTCTAAAATGTTTCAGAAAAATGTTACGAAATTCAAGTGACAAGCGTAGAGCATTAATTTTGTTTCATTTTGGTTGATAACTCAAATATTATGCTGTCCTATAGTTAGTTGGTTTCTATAAATAATATTAAGTCATGGGCTAATTAATTGAAGTTTGCTTCAAGGTTACTGTATGCTTGATAGACCGTATATTTATTTTGTTGAAACTAGCATATTATGCTTGAAAAGTCGTGTCAGTATTTTATACCAGAACGTTATAAAATATTAGATTTTATGGGTTGGTACTTCAGGCATTATTAAGTGGTATCGCATCATACATTGTGATACATTATTCAGTCAACACTGCATATTTAAAGTCGTGGTAGCCAGTTTTGTTCTATATTTTCTGCAAGACACGAATTGCTGTGCTAACTTTTGTGAATATTGTAATACATAGTACTACATTAGTGGTTAAAGTAAAGTTGCTTCAGTGTTAGTATTTTAGAGGAAATGTTTTCTATACAATGCTATCACCGTACATTACGTATATTATATTACATTATCTAAACATATATATATATATATGTATGTTTAATTTCAAGTTTTCGCGGACATACGTGATAATGTCGTTTCTTTCCGGATAGTGCGCTTATTTCTGAGGATTGGTGGTGTGATCCACCCGAAACGTCAAGGGAGTTGGACAACGTGCGGAGTGAGATCTCCACGGTTTTTGTCTTATTATAAGCGGCACTATCCGGAACGAAACGACAACATATATATATATATATATATATATATATATATATATATATATATATATATATATATATATATATATATATATATATATATATATATATATATATATATATATATATATATATATATATATATACTAGCTGACTCGGCAAACGTTGTTCTGCCATCGAAGTGATTTGTAGTGAATGTTGGTTGTTTTGTTAATGTAAAAATAAGGTGCTGGAAGGCGGATTAGACGCTATCTGGGGTGTACCCCCGCAAATGTGTTGCCGAGTGCGGCGGACCTTGAGTACGCCGGCAGTGTCGTTGAACAACGCCATTACTGGTATTGTCCTTGAAGTACCAATTTTTTGGATATTGCTTATAGGAGAAAGCTTGGCGGAAGATCTCGTATACTTTAGGACCTTCTACCAGCCCTATCGGAAGTGCGTGAGGAATTTCACGACACTCGGTCGAGCCGTTTCGGAGGAGTTCATCCTCTAGCATGTGACACAAGCTTGTTATATATAATATATATATATATATATATATATATATATATATATATATATATATATATATACCGATTTATTTATAAATTAGATAGGACCAGTGATTATGCCTAACCAAGTATGATAGGAATAGTAAATAGATGTAGACCTCGCTTTTCGAATTCTTAATACGATAGGCTCCATACATTGCTTCAAATTCAATGTGAAGATTAAACAACCAAGATATTACATAATGAATTGGGAAAATTTGTCGATGAAATTCGAATAAAAACATGCAGTTTTTAATTTTGAATATATTATAAATAAACCTTACTGGTACCAAAATATATATTCTTTATTATTTGTATTATTTACTCAGTATTGAACAACAAAGTGCGTATATGTGCGAGGTTATAGTGCTATAGGTCAGCACACAGCCTACCGTCTTGTTGGGGAAGCCGCCTATAGAATTCCCCATGTTGCAGAGGATCACACGGTTCCATTGCCGCTCAATGAGCGAGTCGCGGCTCGCCAACCCACTCAACCACTAACACTCACTAATTACACAGCCACCTAGTGATTCTGAACGGCCCCCGCGGCCCTCTAGGTGCAACATTGTCCCGGCACCCCGACTATGTCTAGCTGGCTCACGGAAAGCCGTAACAGGAGGTGTTACTTGGTGTATATACAATCACTTTGTCTCTCTCTCTCTTTCTCTCTCTTTCTCTCTCTCTTTCTCTCTTTCTCACTCTTCCCACCACTCCTCCCCATACCCTCCCACCCTTCCACAGCACCCTGCCCTCCCTCACTATTCTCACCTTCAACTTCACTTATGACAGGCGAACACATGCACGAACCAATCCAATATTTTATTAAGATATTTAAGTTCCCTCCTCCCACCTACTTAACTTAGGTGATGTGTTATTAGCATAGTCACACTTAATAAAAAACGAGCTATATTAATTGTAGTTATCCCAATTCTCATATTTACGATTTTCTACGGCCAGCCGATTTTATCAAGAAGTTATAATTTAAATAAATAAAATTAAAAACTTGATTGAGAAATGGTAGGCCTATACATATCTGAACTCGTCTGAATCACACCATGAAAATGAATAATAATTTGTAGTGTGATTTCAGTTATTTTGAAACTTCACTCATTTATTTATATACGTATCTGTCACATAGAGGTCTATGTGTCTGTGTAAATACAGAGAAAAGTTTCAGTACGTTGCAAGCTTGATTTAAAATATCGTGTGACGCTCTACCTAGTTTCCATGCACAAACTTTTACTTGAATATTTCAGTTTATTCAGGACCATATCATCTCCTCTCAGTACAAAGTCATGGAACAAAATACAAATTAATAAGTAAATATTCTACAATCGTACTTCATTAGTCTATCCCAAGTCTATTACATCTCATAGTTTATAGATTGAATCAATAAGGACTACACTTCTCATTTATATCTTGATGGAATTAATCAATCCATATACACATCCTTAATTTGTTTGACTGGTTCTGTGGATTATAGAAGTGATTACTGGGATTTTATTGCAGTTTCGAACTTTTGTTAAATGCCAGTTTATATACAGTGATTTGTTAGGTTCTATAATCAAGCAATAAAGTGATGGACCCTGGTTTCGTTTTGAACTTCTAAAAGTCATTATCACACGTGTACGAAAGAAGGAAATATATATTAACTTCAGTTTTATTGAACGCAAGAATTCTGTCCACACAAAACTTATTCTTCCACTCCTGTACTCTCGATAAATAATATATCCAAACACAGTTTTCTGCAAGTTTCCAAGTATGATGAATCGTGTAATCTCATTTTTAACACTCGTCTCATTCAATCTCATTTTCAACACAATATAATTATGCAGATTGTATATATTGTACGACGTATTATGGGGGTTCCTCTATAACAGTGGTGCACAACCCGCGACCCGCCCTGACATATTTTGTGACCCGCCGAGTGAATAAAAAATTATTACAATTTTCATAGCATGCCCCAATAGTTTCATATGTACTTGTTTCACTATTTTCAGGCCGCTTTCAATTTAAAATGTCTTCAAAAAATTAGTAAAAAATATACGAAATTGTGCAAGTTGTCTGCAAAAAGTTCAAATTAAGTGACTACCGTCTTCCGTGTCACAGTATTCAGTTGTGCCATTTGCCAACTGTTATAATCACTGGTTCTTGCTTGGTTGTGTGGTTAGGTCCGATAAAATCAATGTTGGCATTGATGTAAGCAACATATTTCGCGAACACAACATGGGAGCTGACTGGCAGGACGGACTCAATATTTCCAGTATTTTTCAATTTTTTTACATTTACCAGTTTATTATAATTCGTAAATTTACCCTATTTGGAAATATATAAGCATCTTGTTTTAGATGTGATTTGTGCATGAATTCTTGATTTTTTTTTCTAATGTAGTAAAATCTTATGGTGAAATTGTATACCGTTTTTTGTTGTTATTGAGGGTTTCAATTGAATTTTGATATTTTTTCTAATGACACGTGAAGACTGAAGAGTGACCAGAGTAGGCGTGTGCATGCCCATATACATCTAGCTTCAACTCAAAACAGAATTCATATAATTTTCCGGGGCACTTCATTTTAACCATTATGGCCCGCAAACAAATACATCTAATGTATAAAATGGCCCTTCTGATAAAAAAGTTGTGCTCTATAAAAAGCTGCTCTATATAGTACATCGATAGGTCTATAATTACACCTATAGAACTATAACCATTGTCAACGCATATAATTTTATTTCTTTCAAACTGAAATTATTCTTTACATGTTTTCCTGAGACATAATCTTCTCTCATCTCACATTTTGACGTCAATCAAGAGATAATATAGCTCATTATTGATATTAATTTTTCTCTTCCTTTACTATTATGCTGGCCAATAAAATTCTACATTATTTACGTACACGCAACTTGTAATTGTTAGGTTTGTCTTAAACACGTATAATAAAAACCTATTTAGGTTGGCTTCGGAATGATGGTATCACGGTATCGCGTGCTATTTTGCCTAAATATCAGATTAGTGGAAATAGAATCAGACTTCTTAACTGACAACTGACATGTTAAGAAGGTGAAATCAAAGCAAGAGAAGGAATCGTGGGCTTCTAGCGATGTTAGTGAGATAGTGTTCATCATACTTGGTTATATATGTAGGTATAGCAATTGATCGTTATATTCAACGATATAACATGGAAGTGAAAAACAAGTTCAACTGTTCTCGCAATTGATGACTTCACAACAGGGGTGCACTAAATAAAGCTACTATCAGAAGGCAAATCGTAGATATCGGTTAATAATAAACTTAACATGGATGAATAGTACTATGGTCCTACACTACACACTAATTAGAAACAGAACTATTATTGTTTTTATCAGTATACTTATTATAGGGGTATGATTAACTTGTATATAATACTGTGCTCTTTGATATTATTACACAAGCGAGGGAGTATGCCTATACAAATAATAATGCATAATTCTCTCACCGACCATTTTAATTTAATTATAAGAGCACAAGCTATGATCTGTCAATATAACATACACGTATAAATAATGCAGAAACAAATTTTGAAGAGAAACTAATAAGGAAAATTATCGAGAAAATGTTGACAAATTTCCTGAATTTAGTTACGTTGACCTATGCTTTTGTCGAGTCGTTTGACAAACAATTGGGATTTTGAAAAAAAACTAATAAAAACACGTACTTATCGAGAAATTTTTCAAATGTCTGAAAATGTTGACAAATTTACTGACATCAATTATTACGTCGATCCATGCTTTCGTCGAGTCATTTTGATTTTTTGAAATAAAATAAATCACAATAATACTTATGACATTATCCCTACTTCAAATTCCGTTATATCAATCACAGCGTAGGAGGACAGTTATTGTTTCCTTCATCTTGTAATGGTTATCTATCGATTGGTCAAGGCATGGACATTCCGCACTGATCTGGCAGTCAGTGGCTAGCTCAGTCAGCTAACGCTCTCGGATCCGAAGTAAAATAAGATTGAAAGTTCGAAATCCCACATAATGCACGGGATTTTTTTCTTTTGCACCGCTAATAGTACCCCCAAATGAGCCAGGTGTTAGTGGGGTCGCTCAGCAAACAATTATCATCATGATAAAAACACGAGTAGTAGAACCGGCACCTCTACCGATAATACCAACATACCGATAACTATTATAAAATAGTCATGAGTGCATAATACACCTACAGGTAGAATTTTCGAAGTTCTAATACTAATAACACAAACCCTAATATTATAATATCAGTCGAAAGTGCAATCATACAAATTAATCCGATAGTTGATAATTCTAATTTATTCCCGTTATATTCAAATACGGAATAATAATGCAGACAGATGTTTAGTATTATACATTCGGATGGTTTCAAAAGATAATTTCTCATAATACGAGTGTTGGTATTGTTTTGTCATGAGTGATTGTTTATATACCAGACACCCTCCCTCCTACCGTAGTTCGGCTCACGGTAATATGACCGACTCAATAATGTCGACGACCAAAATATCGCGGCAATAAGGTCGCGGCAATAATACCGCGAGAGACATAACATCGCGGGTACTAATATCGCGGAGGCCAAATAACCGCGGACAAAATGACCGCGGTCAAAATGATCGCAGACCAAAGAGCGCGGCGACCATATGATCGCGGGCAATAAGATCGCGGCGACCAAATGATCGCGGGCAATAAGATCGCGGCGACCATATGATCGCGGGCAATAAGATCGCGGCGACCAAATGATCGCGGACAAAAAGATCGCGGGCAATAAGATCGCGGCGACCATATGATCGCGGGCAATAAGATCGCGGTGACCAAATGATCGCGGACAAAAAGATCGCGGGCAAAAAGATCGCGGGCAAAAAGATCGCGGGCAATAAGATCGCGGGCAATAAGATCGCGGCGACCAAATGATCGCGGTCAAAAAGATCGCGGGCAATAAGATCGCGGCGACCATATGATCGCGGGCAAAAAGATCGCGGCGACCATATGATCGCGGGCAATAAGATCGCGGAGTACATATGATCGCGGGTAATAAGATCGCGGGCAATAAGATCGCGGCGACCATATGATCGCGGGCAATAAGATCGCGGCGTACATATGATCGCGGGCAAAAAGATCGCGGCGACCAATTATGATCGCTCGTTCTCACCCGTGGTCGCCCGAGCATTGTGCATCATTCAGGCGGCATTTGCCGGTAAACGGCGGGTCGGATAGAAACGAGGGTGGCACCGTTGGATGCACATCGACGAAACACGCATTCGTGTACAGGATTGACCGGGATTCGAACCACCGTTCTACGACCATCGCTGCATATCGTTGAACACGGTGGTGCCCATAAGAGACACTCAGGTGAACTTTGCAGGAGAACGGCCGGTCGGATCGGGCTGATTCGACCACACGGGTGTAGAGGGGCACGATCCGCGTGCGGCTGCGTTCCGTCGCGGCGTTCGGAAATGGGGGCTCGGCCGCTCGGGACAAGATATCATTTTTTGGCCTAGTCGTGTTTTTCCCTATACCCGAGATTTGCATACTTTTACCGCAATTGCCGGCGAACGGCGATTCGGATCGAGACGGAGGTGGCATCAGTGGATGCACACCGACGAAACGAGTATTCGTATTTGGGTTCGGCCGGGATTCGAACCGCCGTTCTCCGACCATCGCTGCAAATCGTATAACACGGCGGCGCCCATAAGAGACATTCGGAAAGCTTTGCAGGAGAACGGCTGGTCGGTTTCGGGCTGATTCGACCACGGGCGGATAGAGGAGAACGATGCGCGTCTTTTATTGCCAATGCGGCCGCGTTCCATTGCGGCGTTCGGAAACGCGGGTTCGGACAAGATTGCTGTTTTCGGCCTAGACGTGTTTTCCCTATACCCGAACGGTGCATCGTTCACAAGGCGATTACCGGTGAACGGCCGGTTGGATCGAGATGATTCGACCACAGGCGTGTAGAGGGGTGCACGGCGCGTCTTTTTTGGCCCGTGCGGCGTGCCGTCGATCCGTCGCGGCGTTCGGAAACGCAGCCTCGGAATAGATCCCTCCCTCGTTCTCACCCGCGGTCGCCCTATGCCCGAGCATTGTGCATCGATTGCCGGCGAACGGCGGATTCGACAAGCGTAATTTAAGTTATGGTTCGGGTATCCGTCCGCGAGTTTCGTCCGCGATCATATGTATGCCGCGACCGCGATCTCATTGCCCACGATCACATGGTCGCCGCGATCTTATTGCCCGCGATCATATGGTCGCCGTTTGGTCCGCGATCATATAGTCCGCCGCGATCTTTTTGTCCGCGATCTTTTTGTCCGAGATCATTTCGTCCGCCAACATATGTGTCGTCGCGATTTCACTGCCCGCGATCATATGGTCCGCCACGATCTCATTGCCCGCGATCATATGGTCACCGCGATCCTATTGCCCGCGATCATATGGTCGCCGCGATCTTTTTGTCCGCGACATGTTTGTCCGCGATCATATGGTCACCGCGATCTTTTTGCCCGCGATTTTTTTGTCCGCGATCATATGGTCCGCCGCGATCTTTTTGCCCGCGATCTTTTTGTCCGCGTTCCATATGGTCCGCCGGGACGAGTCCTTTTGCCCGCGATCTTTTGTCCGCGATCATATGGTCGCCGCGATCTTTTTGCCCGCGATCTTTTTGTCCGCGATCATAGGGTCGCCGCGATCTTTGGGGGGGGGGGGGCCCGCGATCTTTTTGCCCGCGATCATATGGTCGCCGCGATCTTTTTGCCCGCGATCTTTTGTCCGCGATCATATGGTCGCCGCGATCTTTTTGCCCGCGATCTTTTTGCCCGCGATCATATGGTCCCGCGATCTTTTGCCCGCGAATCTTTTTGTCCGCGATCATATGGGTCGCACCGGAATTCGTTAATATAATAACACAAACCCTAATTTTAATATCAGTCGAAAGTCCCAATCATACAAATTAATCCGATAGTGTACCAAATTTATTCCCGTATATTCAATACGAATTAATATGCGACAGATGTTTAGTATTATACATTCGGATGGTTTCAAAAGATAATTTCTCATAATACGAGTGTTGGTATTGTTTTGTCATGAGTGATTGTTTATATACCAGACACCCTCCCTCCTACCGTAGTTCTGCCACGCTTCCTGAACTAGAATACTAATTACTATAAGTATTTCATTATTTATTCAGTTACCTCGAACAATCAGAACAAGAACGCGTGTTGTCGTAACAAAATTAATCATTAGAAAATAAAATAAATCTGACACAGTTCTATACAAGTATATTGTTCTCGAGATTTGTTGAGAAGGGAAAACGAGAGTGTAGGAAATCTCCACTGAACTCATAAGCGTACATCAGTTACTTCTGAAATTATGTCGAGCTTTCTATTTGGTCAAGTCACGCGAGGAGGTGGATGATAAGATCGCATACTGTGGTATATAAATGCCACCCTTCCCCTCCCCTCTCCACCCCCCCTCCTCCCCCTCCCCCCCTCCCCACCACCTACACACACACATACATTATATATATATATATATATATATATTTTATATAAAATATATATATATATATATATATATATATACCTGTATGCGTATTGATGAACACGATCTATTGGCATCGTTGAATGATAATGAGATGATGAGATGAATTGAGATGAAAGGATATTTTACTATATGATTTTGGATAGTGTGTTGGTGTCGTCCGTGGCCTGTCGTTAAGGAACAACACCAAACACCATTCCAGTGAATTGACCAGAACGACAGAGGGAAGCACGACAGAGGGAACAAGGCGGGAATCGATCTCCGGTCTCCTAAATGACGGTTCAGTTTGCAATAGTCACTCAACCACTCACTTCAGTATATGTATAACATATATAACTTAATATATATATATATATATATATATATATATTATATATATATATATATATATATATATTATATATAATATATAAATATATATATATATATATATATATATATAAATATATATATATATATATATATATATATATTATATGACTCTAGAGCTTGCTTCACCCCTCTCCTTCCCTAACCATCCAACATCGAGCACTCTCAACCCGCTCCTTCCTATTACACCACCCCATCATCGGGGTCCCTGGCCCCTAATATCCCCTCTGAATGATGACTGGTCAGGCGTAGGATTTCTTGCTGTGTTGCCTTCTAAGCCCGGAGACTATTATTTCGGTCTTAGGAAGCTACATAGGCAGGCCCATCAATCATTCACCCGAAAAGAAAGGAGAGGGTGGATTTTTTAGATCGCATAGTTAAAAAATAGTAAAACGGTGTTGAGCCCAGATGATTTCGAGGGTATTGCACGGACATGTTGCTGTGTAAAATTGGTTTCGATTTTCGAGCCCCGTCCATTGTCAAGATATTTGCACGATGATGGTTTGTAGACGTCTGCTATAAGGCTAGCTAGATTATACTGAAGTTTTACTTTCAGTCATAGAAGAGGTTGCTTGATGCTACCGCGGTTTCCACTCAATTGTTTCGGGGGAAAAAAGACCGGGGGCAAAAGATCGCGGGCAATAAATCGCGGGCAATAAGATCGCGGCGACAAGGATCGCGGTCAAAAAGATCGGGGGCAATAAGATCGCGGGACCATATGATCGCGGGCAAAAAGTCGCGGCGACCATTGATCGCGGCAATAAGATCGCGGAGTACATATGATCGGGGGTAATAAGATCGCGGGCAATAAATCGCGGCGCCCAATGATCGCGGGCAATAAGATCGCGGCGTACATATGATCGGGGGCAAAAGATCGCCGGCGAACCAATTATGATCGCTCGTTCTCACCCGTGGTCGCCCGAGCATTGGCATCATTCAGCGGCATTTGCCGGTAAACGGCGGTCGGATAAAACGAGGGGGGCACCGTTGGTGCACATCGACGAAACACGCATTCGTGTACAGGATTGACCGGGATTCGAACCACCGTTCTACACCATCGCTCCCATATCGTTGAACACGGTGGTGCCCATAGAGACACTCAGGGGGAACTTTGCAGGAGAACGGCCGGTGGGATCGGGCTGATTCGACCACACGGTGTAGAGGGGCACGATCCGCGTGGGGCTGCGTTTCCGTCGCGGCGTTCGGAAATGGGGGCTCGGCCGCTCGGACCAGATATCATTTTTTTGGCCCTAGTCGTTTTTCCCTATACCGAGATTTGCAATTTTTACCGCAATTGCCGGCGAACGGCGATTCGGATCGAGACGGAGGTGGCATCAGTGGATGCCACCACCGACGAAACGAGTATTCGTATTTGGGTTCGGCCGGGATTCGAACCGCCGTTCTCCGACCATCGCTGCAAATCGTATAACCGGCGGCGCCCAAAAGAGACATTCGGAAAGCTTTGCGGGAGAACGGCTGGTCGGTTTCGGCTGATTCGACCACGGCGGATGAGGAGAACGATGCGCGTCTTTTATTGCCGATGCGCCGCGTTCCATTGCGGTGTTCGGAAAACGCGGGCCCTTACAAGATTGCGTTTTCGGCTAGCCGTGTTTTCCCTATACCCGAACGGTGCATCGTTCACAAGGTGATTACCGGTGAACGCCCCGGTTGGATCGAGATTATTCGACCACAGGCGTAGGGGCGCACGCGCGTCTTTTTTGGCCCGTGCGGCCGCGATCCGTCGCAGCGTTCGTAAACGCAGCCTCGGAATAGATCCCTCTTTCTCACCCGGGGTTTCGCCCTATGCCCGACATTGTGCATCGATTGCCGGCGCACGGCGGGTTCGACAAGCGAATTCAAGTTATGGTTCGGGGATCCGTCCGCGAGTTTCGGTCCGCGATCAATGTATGCCGCGACGCGATCTCATTGCCCACGATCACATGGTCGCCGCGATCTTATTGCCCGCGATCATATGGTCGCCGTTTTGTCCGCGATCATATAGTCCCCCGCGATCTTTTGTCCGCGATCTTTTTGTCCGAGATCATTTCGGTCCGCAACATATGTTCGTCGCGATTTCACTGCCCGCGATCATATGGTCGGGCCCCGATCTTATGGGCCCCGATCATATGGTCACCGCGATCCATTTCCCGCGATGATATGGGCGCCGCGATCTTTTTGTCCCGACATGTTTGTCCGCGATCATATTTGGGCACCGCGATCTTTTTGCCCGCGATTTTTTTGTCCGCGATCATATGGTCGCCGCGATCTTTTTGCCCGCGATCTTTTTTGTCCGCGTTCATATGGTCGCCGCGATCTTTTTTGCCCGCGCTTTTTGTCCGCGATCATATGGTCCGCGATCTTTTTGCCCGCGATCTTTTTGTTTCCCCGATCATATGGTCGCCGCGATCTTTTTTTCCCGCGATCTTTTTGCCCGCGATCATATGGTCGCCGCGATCTTTTTGCCCGCGATCTTTTTGCCGCGGGTCATATGGTCCCGCGATCTTTTTGTGCCCGCGATCTTTTTGCCGCGATCATATGGTCGCCCGCGATCTTTTTGCCCCGCGATCTTTTTGTCCGCGATCATATGGTCGCCGCGATCTTATTGCCGCGATCATATGGTCGCCGCGATCTTATTGCCCGCGATCATATGGTCGCCGCGATCTTTTGTCCGCGATCATATGGTCGCCGCGATCTTTTTTCCCGCGCTCCTTTGGTCGCGATATTTTTGTCTGCGCGACCTTATGTACGCGCGATCATT